>PYXC01000272.1:1705000-1805000 GCA_015244755.2 Tenualosa ilisha
ACATTAGATAGGTGGGGGTGACTGATTTACACACTCCCAGATGAAGCCTTGTCATGTTGATTAGTTTAGTGCGAGATCAGATGTACATCAATTCTTCATGGATGTCATTGCAACATTATTTATTTATTTATTTATTTATTTATTTATTTATTCATTCATTCATTCCAAGACGAACTGTCTTCGTACATTTCTCAGTTTGAGACTGAAATTTCATCAGCATGAAA
This sequence comes from Tenualosa ilisha, assembly GCA_015244755.2. Classification (NCBI taxonomy): domain Eukaryota; kingdom Metazoa; phylum Chordata; class Actinopteri; order Clupeiformes; family Clupeidae; genus Tenualosa; species Tenualosa ilisha. Next base: position 1,705,225 of record PYXC01000272.1, read on the forward strand.
GACAACAGAAAGTGGGACGCAATCCTGAGGTGAGTTTAGCAGTCCTCCGTATTGCCACACAGTTTTCTTATCGAATTATATTTGGCCAGAACAAAGTTGTGCAACAGGCTTTTGAGGTAGTTCGGTCATGTTTGGTGTGTGTGTCAGATAAAAGCTCTCCTATCAGCACTGATGTGTGTGCAAAACCCACCACATTAAAAAGGCTGTACAGCACAGCACAGCCACCTCCAGTCGAATGATAAGAGCGGAGGTTTGAGAGCAAAGTAAAACCGATAAGTTTGTAAATTTAATCAGACATAAAACAATGAGACATAGACATAAAGACATAAAACAATGAGACATAGACATAAAGACAAAAAACAATGAGACATAGACATAAAGACATAAAACAGTGGTGCACTCACTTGCACCTTTGCAAACAACAAAGCCTTTCATAGCTATTAAACAGAGCTACTGTGAACCTGCGATCCTGTTCCAGCTGATTTAATGGCATTTCAGAACATAATTGCGCAATCAAAAACTGACATTTGTCCTCAACTGCCAATCCTCTCAAGAGCAGGCTAGGAAATAAAACTTCCATCAATCATCATTTTGTGTGTTGGCCCAGTTAGTGACCAACTCATTATGATCCTTCTCTTACACTTTTTTCCAATTTTCCAAAGACCAATGCCTAAAACGAAAAAAAAAAGACTTCACATACATACATACACTTGTTGTTCAGTACACTTACTTACTGACCCATGGATGTGATGAGTGTGTAACACTGACTTACTGTAAGTGCCAAAGAAATACTTGTTTATTTGATGGTTTCAGGACAGAGTTTCACACCTTTTTTTTTTTTTTTTTTAAATCAACCATCAGTCATCAGTGATGATGCGTGCATATTCAATCATTCAGCATGGACACCTTTGAATCGGATGTGTATGCGGATCTTGTCTGACTGCCGTTGAGCTCAACCACACTAAAGAATTTGTGTAGTTGGAACAAGTCCAAACTATGAGTTCTGCTCCATCATACCCTATTGAGGTCTGTATGGCTCTTGCTGACAGGTAAACACACTCATAGCCTAAGGCAGTTGCTGGGCCATGTCATGAAATCATTCAGCAAAAAGAAGGAGGTTGCCAAGGGTGTAGGTCTGGCCTCATTGGAAGATTAAAAGGCACATGGCAAAATAAATAAATAAATTCATTAATTAAATAAATTAAAAATGCCAACTTGTCTGCCTAAAAGGCACAAAACGGATGTAATGTTTAATCTCTGTTATACTCCCTTCCACTATGGTTGGCAGACATGCAGTACTTCAAAACAACCTCATGTTTTTATCCAAAATCCTTGCAGGGATAGTATAAGAAAACAACAGAGAAACTGTGAGGAACAGACCCAACACAGAAGTGGCGCTAGTGGGCGTAAGAGGGAGAGACGAAAAACTTTGGAAAAATTTGGAAAAAAAAAACAAAAACAAAAACAAGTTTAGCCTGTCCAGCATGGATTGCAGAATGCTGGCCGGAAGTGGTAAAGATGACTCTAGTGACAAATTTAATGAGATCAGTCACAGTCGTAAAATGATGTGGTATTCCTCAGAGGAAAATGAAACACAACACCCAACATGGAATTGTAGGCGTACATTAAGCAGTGAACAGAGACATTTTGATCAACTTAGTTCTTTAGCAAAATCCAACACTGACCAGGGATATTACTGGAGCACTAGCCTGGCTAGTGCTTTTGCTCCTGAAGGGCAACATTGCCACATCTGTGCTGGGATTCCCCTCACTAAGCCACATTTGTAGCTCTGACTCCCTCTGGACATAACAGTCAAATAAGTAGTAATGTCTCAGGACCCCCTTGACAAACCTTAACAAACAGACAAACAAATGTCCTTACAGTAATTAGCAATGCTTCCATTAATAAAGCTTGTAACTGGCCTCTTCAGTCATGGTTGTAATTCAAAAAACATAATACGTCTGAAACCTTTTTGTTTGCAATTTTAGTGCATTAGTAGCTGGGGCTTCCAGTAATTCCTGAAAAACTTGGAGCATTTTGGGGCACAACAAGATATTTCTTTAACGTTTCTACTGTTATATACCAAAATACATATACCTGCAGTACATAGTTTTGACTTTGGGAAAGAAGCCCAACCTTTTTTGTCCAAGGTTTCCCAATCCATAGAAGGGTGTTAAGAAGGTTCGGGTTCAGCCTGCTTGTTGATGATTTTCCACAGCCTCACGGCATCATTTCTGCAACAGTGGTTGGGGACGTCCTCTAGGCCTTTCTCAGAGATGGGAGGCTGCTGAACAAGAGAATAATTTATGCAGTGACTCTCCGCCGACCCCTGAAGACTACAGTTCAGATCAGAATCCCAGATCAGCTTCAGTGATACTACACTGTGATGCAAAATTAATCACTGAATACGGAATGAGGAGTGACGAGTCATTCGGCATGGTTACACTTTTAATGCTGTGTCAAAAATTCTATGGACAGTCACAGCCAGTCTTCAACGTTTCCCCACAATAACAGGACTGATGGTATTTTTACAGTATGTTTAGAGATGGTGGTAGCGTAGTGGTTAACCACCCCAATGATGTTGAGTGTGGAGGATGAGGAGCTACAAGGAAAACATCAGCAACATTAAAAGAAATGCAATCTTCCAAAGATCCTTGATTACCCACTGCCTCAACTCACCACCACCATCCACCACCTGCACTGTCATCCATAGCTAGCAGAGAATCTCTTCCTATCATCACCACCATAGGTGGTGGTGGTAGCATAGTAGTTAAGGAGCCTGGCTAGCATGCTAGTAGCCTGAAATTTGTGGTCAAATCCTGGTTGCCATTGTCGTTCCTTGAGCAAGGCATTTAACCCTAAATTGCCCAAGGGGAGACTGTCCCTAAACTGATTGATAGCTGATAAATGTTAGTCACTTGGGAGAAAAGCATCTGCTAAATGTGTAAATGTAAATGCAAACCACAATAAAGATTCAAGGAGCTTTCCTAGAAGTGGCAGGTCCAAATGAAGGAACAAAGTGCCACTGATTCTCAGTGGCTCAATGCTTCTTCTAAATTTGTAAATGGTTACAGGTACAGAGGTTTTCTGTGCCAACAGCAATCAGATTATACAACAGACTGAAAACAATTGTGACACTCTGATCTACTCAAAACAGCAAGTCTTATTTTAACTGTATCACATATCTAAGTTTATCAGATCTCTTATAAAGTAATATGCACTTGTATGGTATGAGTCTGTGCAGTGTCTACTTGTGGTATGTCCTAACTGTTTTGTCCTTTTTGTACTTGGTTTCTCTGAAATATTTGTTGAGGTATGCAAGGCCAAGGTAAAGGTAACTTCTATGATCCCATAGGTGGTCATTGATAATCCCTTCTATTATCCCATAGGTGGTCATTGATAATCACCACCCTCATCACCAGACTCAGGGTCCAATTCAAGAAAAACACAAACTATATAACAGAACTGAACAGAACTTAAAAAGTCTTTTCAATTAAAGGTGAAATGCCTTCAAACTTATAAAGAAGTCGAGACAGTTGCCTTACAACTTGACTACCATGACCTGGATAATTGAGAATCTACAGACATGTGACCCATAAATGCATTAGATTTGAGACAACCAACGCAGACACTCTTCACTATTCATTAATGACCCCAGGTATTCTCAACACAAAAAAACACCATCACAGACTGTTCTCAGTTTACCAAGGTCTCCTCTGCTGTTTAGTTTGAATATTCATTCTCACTGCCAAGCTGTTTTGGATAAAAGCAGCAGTTAAGTGATTAAATTGTGAATCCGCATGCTCACACACACTCACAGTTTAAAATTGCTCCCGACGAGTAGGCAACTTACATGGCAGTCTATTCCATGGGTGTATGTATGCATGCGCAAAAAGGGTGAATGAGAGGCATAACATTGTAAAACACTTTGAGTGCATGAAGGAGTGGAAAAGTGCTATAGAAATGCAGTCCATTTAGCGTTTACTAAAAATATAATTGTAATACCTTAAACAGTGGGTGTATGGTGGGAAGGTTCTGTAAGTTTGCCATGGTGTAGACCTCTGCCAGCGCATGAGTCCACGTAACATGAAAGTTTAACTCATGGACTAAGAAATCAGCATTTCGGACAAAGACTTTAGCCAGAAGTCAGTCGTACTTGCCGTCAATGGGAAGGAAGATGAAGCTCTCCTCTCCAGCCACCGGCATTAGCTGGGAAAAAGTGATATGGAACAGCAGCATGTCATCATGATTGACACATTTTGTCCATTAGGACTAGAAAGATTTATATATGAATAAATAAATGAATGAATGAATAAAATCATTTCACACCAGGGAGAAATATAATTACAATTATTCCATTAAATTATGGATTGAAATACAGCAGCACCAGGGGAACAGTGATGTACTGCTGCCTCCCATGGATCACATTTCCCACAAGTCCATCCAAAATTTTGTAGGCAGCCAGGAAGATGTTCCCATTCTAAATGAGGTCCATTACAGCAAGACAAAGACAAGACATTAATATAGATAAGAGACACATTTCAGCTGGCACAATCTCATGTTTCCAGTTTTTAGTGAAGTTTGGAGCAGAGCTTTACAACTGTCCAGATTTTAGCATTTTTAGAAGTCGTCCCCATAGAATTACAGGACTACGACCTGTTTGCACACATGATATGCATTTCTATTGTCACGGTGGACTGTTACCCTCATTTCATACTCCAAGCTACTCCCATTCAGGGTGTCTTTGACCATCTCCTCAGTGACAGGGAAATACTTAGGCAGCTTTGAGCAGTGCTTGATCACCATGAGGTTGATGCCATTCTGGAACTGGTAGCCATAGAACTCTTTCCAGTGTTGCAGAACATACTGACTCAAGGCAGGGTGAAATGAATGCTGTGAAAATAGATACATGATGATAAAACATTTATTTAACAATTTGTTTTTTTTTAACCGTTACCACAGGTCTGGCTTCTCTGGCAAGGAACAATTTGGTCCAGCTCAAAAAAGCTGCCCCACCGCTTGGTAGAAGTGGCTAATCCTTTTTTTTTATTATGTACATTGCTTTTTCTACAAACATAAATTATTGGAAAAAGTGGGTGTCTGTTCTATACAATGAGTGATTAAAATTCTTCCCTCACTGTGCCTGTACCTTATTAAACCAATGATTTAAGATTTAAACACAAAACATATTTTTATTGTTGTTAAATGGGACATAGAATGGATGAATGGTGTACTGTACCTTTGATTTATCAAAAAAAGCTGAAGTGGCCATTTTTCAACCTTATATTTAGGATGGGTATTGACATGGTCTGTTTTGGCTAAATAGCGCCCTCTTGGGCAATCACAATTGAACTACAATTGATTTGTGATGTTTAGGCTTTGTTCTAAATCAACCATGTTTTAGTGGCTATTTCTAAATTCAAGATTTACATATGAAGGAGAGCACAACACGGTCATGGCCACTCTTTGGCCACGCACAACCTCCCCAATTCAACAGAGCCAAGGCAAACATGGTTTACATTCTACATCCATTCTTGAACCCCTTGCTGTAGCCTACACCAACATATTCATAAAATATGTTGGTGTAGGCTACAGTGCACGGTGGCAGAAAGCTTTTCCTCCTATTGTAGATTTTGATGTTCTCTGTATTACAAGGAGACCAGCATTTTGGGATCTTAGGGGTCTAGCAGAGTAGTAAGGAAGGGAAGTAGGTCTAATAATTGTTGGAGCAAGGCCATTGAGGGCTTTATTGTATAGGAGGAGTATTTAAAAATCGACTTTACTTTCAATAGGGAGCCAGTGTAAGGAACCAAGAATAGGAGAGATATGTTCATATATATTTTTTTAGTTTTTATATATTTATATTATATTTAGATTTTTTTAGTTCTAGTGAGTGTATTAGCTGTAGGGTTTGTACAGAGCATTATAATAATCAAGCCAGGAAGTAACAAATGCATGCATGGTCAGTGATTGCCCTGAGGTGTTATAACTCTTAGGTAAAGTGAGACTGAAAGGTCACTAAGTATCTTTTGGTGGTTAGGTAAAATGTCATTCAGCTGTTTAGGGCCTTTCATCAAAAAAAGAAATTTTTGCAGTAATGCTTTCTGAGCGACATAAGCGTAAGGTTCTTGGCTTGAACACAGAGTTAGCCCTCAGGCTAAAGCCAGTGTTATGTCATGAAATATAACAGCCATCTGATTAATTAGCTTCAAGGTGTGTTACAACTGACTAAGGATAGACGTTGTTTTGTGTGTTTTGATATGAGAGTAAACCACTATGCAGTGGTGGCATAGCAGTTAAAGAAGGCTAATTGCCTGGATTTGTGGGTTTAAATCCCAGCTGCCATTGAGCACTGGCACTAAACTCTAAGCTGCTCTGGGGAGAGACTAACCCGCAAGTAGCTGACAAATGTAAGTCACTTTGGATAAAAGTGTCTGCTAAATGTGTAAATGTAACCGAAATGAGCACAGTCGTTTTTAGTGGAACGTGGTGACCATCACAGCTCCTCCTCCACTGACAGGTGCAGTCCCTCGCACTGTACTAGTTCAGAAGTATTTCCTCTTTGTCTCCACTAGCAGCCGTCTCTTACTCCAATGCCAAATGTGAGTTGACATGATAAAACTTACTTATCTGCTTGACAATTCAAATATTGTGTGCACTGAGAATACAGTGTTCTCTGTGAAACCTTGTATCATGGGCATATTTGAGTATATAGTTAGTGATTCAATGGATTTCAAATCACAACTTAAGATACATTGTAGTTTGAACACTCTCTTAAAGGGATTATCTGGAGCGAATCAACCCGTAGCCCTGTTGTTTCATGTTGCTGAGTGCTGTCAGTAGGTATGAGAAGAACAGAATTTTGTGCAACGTAGACCAAATAACAAAACGACAGCCTCGAAGAATAAGAATTTGGGCTGATTAACTCAGAGTTTTCCTTTTTCATTTTTGCAGGAATCACATTTACTGAACGCTTTGTAGAAAGGGATATGAAAATAGACATAAAGAATGGCAGAGTCGCTCTTTTAAAAGTTTTATTTGAGTCGTTGCAGACATCACTTGTCAATTTCTCATGGATGACAATACAGTGCAGCAAAGTAAAAGCAGCTATACTTTCAGTTCCTCTCTTCATGATACTGACCACTGTGAAAGGGGAGATCGAGAGATAGAGAGTCACACCTCTGACAACAACAGACAAACCCTTAATAGTTTTTTTTTTTGTTTTTGTTTTTTTTTAAGGCTGTCAGATGAGGATTGAGTCTGCTGTGAAGCATGTCTGAGGATGATGAGTTTAGGCTACAAGGTGCATGTTGTCGTTGTCGCTGTCACAAAAAAAGGCAGATTGTGTCAAACCAGATGGACTTGCTAGGAAATTAGAAGTTAGTTACTCTGCAGGTCTATCTGAAAATACTGAAGCCATAGAAGCTCATTTGCAAATCACCCAGGAACCAATCACAATCACTTATGGGGGTGGACCTTATGAATGATGGACAGCACATTCAGCCAAACCAACTATGGTGTTTGTATCCATCTACATGGGCATGTATACTTTTTCACACTGAGTAAACCATGTTTAAAACTGTTGTTTATAAACCATTCGACAGCAAAGAAGAAAAGATTTTATAAAAGTTTAAACTGAACGAGTCGACTCCAGACTCACTCTCAACCTCAACTGGGTTTGGGTTTGGGTTTGGGTTTATCCAGGCTAGTTAAAAAAGCTAGTTTTTTTTGTAAACAGTTGTGTGGGTAACCCTAAGAGCAGCCAGACTCTGAAGAGATCCGTAAGATTTAGGCTGCTAGACAAACTTAGTGTGTCCATCCTATTATTTGACACACGCTTAATACCCTGCTACAAAGGAAACTGTATGCAGTACATTCAGCTCTTTCTCTGAATAACCACAAATCTTGCAGACCTCGTTAGTTCCTGTAAGTCTGCAAACTGCAGATGCCTCTGACCCTAAGTTGGCCTGGTGTTACTGAAAATACTGCTCACTAATACATTTATGTGTTGTGTGCATGATGGTAGCATTGAAAGTAAGTTGACACATTAGCAGACGTGCTAACTCATGATCTTTAGGCCTCATTCACATAGCAATTACTCGGATCGTTCGTGATGTGTCCACAGTGTGTTCACTGTACATGTGTGCCTGTATACCAGCTCTCTTCTGTTTGGTAGCAGACAACGACCGGTGTGAGCTGCACAGAACACTCAGGTGCATGGTCTAATCTGTTAGCACAGTGAACACACTGATTGTGACTGAGAATCTGTACCTTGTACAGGGTATGTTTATAGAGTTTCATAGAGTCTGGCCATGTGCAAATGCTCTATTGGACTACAGGTCTGAATAAAATGCAGAAAATGTCTGCCGAATACAAGTCAACTTAACACTTAACTTTTTTTTTTTCTTTACTTCATCCTCTTGTATATCGTATCCAATTGATGTAAATAACACCTGCAAACCACAGGTGTCTAAGAGAGAACATGTTTACTGACATATATGTCTGGTATGCTATTTCTAATTTCTACCATACCACATGGTAAGATTGCTGCCATATAAAATGCAGGTTGGCTATTTGTTTCTGTCTCATGTAACATGGATTCATTTATTTATTTATTCATTTATTTTATAGGAGGGTGAATGCAGCCATGTCCTTTGCAAAAGCACCTGAAATTCTGTCTACATTTTTTTGCATTATATCTGGTAATTCAGCATATTTTTTAACCAATATTTCCATGGAGTAAGACAGCCCTTCTAGACCCTTCTCGAGACTAAAATTGATGTCTAGTGTGGATCAAGGCCAGAATTTAACGTGTGTCACTGTGCCAAAGCTGTGTCTGATATAATGAGACTAATCTCAAAGTAATTAGAATGAAAAGTGATCTAAAACTATTTAAAGTAAAGGTTCCTAAACTGAATATTTAACCAATCCCAGGCCTCCGCAACTACTGCTTCAATATTAGAATTGTAATCTAGTTGTTAGATATGTAATAAATACCTCAACATGTCTCTAAAATTATTTGACTATAGGTGTTCTTTGTCAACAACAATTCACTGTGAAGTATTCATCTCCCAGCATCTGTGGTTTAAAGGGGTCATTTGTGGACATTCCCTGCACCTACTCATATCCAAGGAAAATGACCATCAGACAGACGTTCTGGCACATTTCTTGGTGGCCTTCAGTTTTAGAAGACTTGAGTCTGGACCCCAAATATCAGGGGCGTGTGGAATACCTTGGTGATAAGGTGCACAACTGTACCCTACGACTCAAAAATCTGAGAGAGAGTGACACAAAGGCATCTTATCGATTCAGGATGATCACTGACCCAGCAGAGACCTTCTCTGGATCGCCGGTTTCTCTGTCACTGACAGGTTGCTAAATTATTGACTTTGTTAACACTGTATATTACATTGCTTACAGGACATACTGATAAATATATGCTGAATATATAAATGTATGATTTGCACCTAGATCTTCAAGTAACACTGAGTTCAGAATCAGTGTCTGTGAAAGACCCTGTGACACTGACCTGCAGCACCACCTGCAGTCTAAGTAACAACTTCACCTACATCTGGTACAGGAACTCACAGCCTGTGAGTGACTCACACACATCCAGTAGCAACACCCTGATCATAACCTCAGTTGGGATAGAGGATTCTGGTTGTTACTCCTGTGCTGTAAGAGGACATGAGGATCACCCATCACCATCTGTGTGTATGTAAAGATCATTATAACAGTTTTTTCAGCCTTTTAATGTTTTACACATAATAGCTGCATAGCTGCATGGTCCAAGACAGTTCTCACTTTAAGTCATGAGCTCAGATTAGCTCAATCTGAGCTTGACTTTGGTCTGGCTACTTGTACATCACGTCCCATTTAGGGTTAGGCTTAGGAGTAGCCTGGTGATAAAACCAGCCCCTTGGACTTAGACTTTGTTTGTACAGAGGGTCTGGCCTTTCGGTAGTGAGACCAAATTGCTTGCTGGAAGTATGGAAGTTTAAAAAGATTGGATCAGCCCTTGACTGACAGCCTGCCTTAAGTGATACAACTCCTGATTTCAATGGTAGAGACAAGACAGTGGAGAATGTCACAAAACATGCTTTAAGCATTCTGCCATCGCATAAGGAGTAAAAGCCTGTTTTTGATTGCATCCTTATCTCAGGATAGTGACACATCATGGAAATATGCTTAGTGGCCATACTCCCAGCCAAAGAGCTTTTTGAGGTATTTTAATAATGTTGACTACAAATTTCAAGGAAAATTCAGGGAAATGTCCCTGATTTTTATCAAAAAGGTCTGGTCACCTTGGTGTAACAATTACAGTCAATGTTGTTTGTGTGTATGTTTGCATGGAGAAAGACAGTCAGTAAATTATCCCAGTGTTGTTTGTTTATTCACAGGTGTTCCGAATCACTGGAGTGTGACCTCCACTCCAGACAGCATCTGTGCCTTGAAGGGCTCCAGAGTGGAACTCCACAGTTATTACACATACCCTTACGGTCAGACAGTCAGTAAGGCACTCTGGTTTATCACATGGACAAGAGAAGAGCCTGATGATTTAATGGAGAATGAAAATTATCTGGGCCGAGTGGATTACAAAGATGATGAAAATAATCACACACTCAGCATAAGAAATCTGACTACCAGCGATTCAAACAATTATCACTTCAGGTTTATAACTGATAAAGATCGAGCAGCTGGTAAAAAGGTTGAACTGTCTGTAACAGGTAATGTGCTGTCAGCCTTTGCCCAAATCTGTTAATTCATCTGTTTATTACCTAAATTCTTTGGTCTCTTATACTGGATCATTTTCAGTGCTTGGGATTTTTGTTATAGGCCTAAACCTGTACAATATGAATGTACAATATGAATTGTATATTTAAGTCCTTCCGATTGCAGAACCTGTCAATTTGCATAATTCTGAATGATAAAGTAATCATCAGTTTGTAATGGTCAGCTTTGTTCTCAAAAGTGTTTGTAAATATTTGGTGTAAATATATACTTGAATTCATATTTTTGCATTTCAATATTATTTCTTTCAGAGCTACAGGTACTGATGGATCCTGTAACAGTGAAAGCAGGCAACAGAGTAACACTGACCTGCAGCACCACCTGCCGTCTGGGTAAAAACCCCACCTACATCTGGTACAGGAACTCACAGCCTCTGAGTAACTCGCACACAGCAGCAGCAATACCTTGTCCATAACTTCAGTCAGCAAAGAGGATTCTGGACAATACCACTGTGCTGTAAGAGGACATGATGCTCACCCATCGCCATCTGTGTGTAAGTACAGATCAATTCTTTTGGATTACACTGCACAAAAATGCTGGAAACTCAGTGCAAAGTCGCTCTATGCTATGCTGGCCAACAAGCATGTTGGACCAATTAAATTGTTTTGGATGGCAATGAGTAACGGTGTTCGAACTCGCTTACAGTTTACTTTCATTTTCACTAAAATAGTTTACATCTATAGTAAATTAATGTTGTTGGTGAAAGTGTTTAAATTCTTAATCTATCTCATTAAATGCATGTCTTGTTTATTAAAAGTGTTGGGTTTGTGTTTGGGTTTTTGGATGTAGCTCTGTGTAATTTAAACCATGATCAAATCAGCTGGCTTCTCTGTTAAAGTAATTGGAATTGTGTGCAATAATTGCTGACTACTATTGGTTGAAGGAGAACAAGTGAATTTCGTAACAACATAGACTGAATAGTGAATACGCAGCTTACATTAACTGAATGTATAAATACACTTTATTTGCTTTAATTACCCATGGTACCATTCAGTTAGTGTGAGCAGCCGGTTAGCTATTTGGTTTATGTTGTTTTGGAGTCTTTTGTTCACCTTCCTATCAACAGCACTCGCTTGTACAACAGGGCTATGGTTGGAATTACTTCAAACTATCGAACTATCTTTGCAATCCAGCAGTGTGGAGTCAATGCTTTAGGCCATTGTACATGTGTTGCCACATTTAAGCTAGCACGCTACTAACAATGGCTGACAGTTAACTCCTAAATCACATTAAATCATTAGTCTATTCAGAAGGCCACACAGTTTTTGCATACACCTTTTATATGTAGAATGCTAAAGCTCAATGCTGGAGTCAGCAATGCACTCACTTCTAGCCAGCTAAGCCTCCTAGTGCTTTCACTCTATCACATTTCGCTACAGCGCTGCGTCAGGGATCACCCCAAAAGTTTAGGTTTGCTTTGGTTAATATTTGGGCAACCCATCAGGGACCAACCAGCGAAAGAGGAAAGGCTATGTCCTCAGTGTGAGAGCTGAGATCGATGTCACAACTGATAGCAAACCACAAGCAGTAGCAAATGCCAATAGTTTTAAAGCAGTACCAGCCAAGTCTGCATAAATAGCAATAGCATTGTACATTCTCACCAATCCATGGATATGTTTGCAAACCAAGTCATAGAAACCAGAGATATATCATTTTCGTGGAGCTATTTTGACTGACAAGGTAATAAATGTAAGTTTCATCAGTGCAACATTTTCATATTGCATAAGCATTACATTTACATTTATCAGACGCTTTTGTCAACTATCAATTGTTCAGGGGCAGTCTCCCCTAGAGCAACTTAGGGTTAAGTGCCTTGCTCAGGGGCACAACGATGGCAGCTGGATCGACCACACTTTCAGGCTACTGCAGCTAGCCAGTTCATTACCCACCGCGACCGCCCCTGTATATATGCTGTAACTGCACAGTTAAGCTAAATCCCAGATAGGAAGACTGATTAAGTGTGCAGAAATTCATATCTTACACCGTGATGCCAGTGTTGTGAAATCTGTCACTGTATAGATTTCAAACGCTGTTAAGGGGTGTTACTGGTAAGATGGATCAATTGTTCATTGTATCTTAGAAAATGCAGACAATTCAAATGCCGAACGCTACTGCCATTTTGAGGAACTAAACTAGCCACAATATTACCTTACAATACAGCCATAAATCAAATGCAGACAGAATCTAACATTAGCATCTTTGATTGCAACCTGACTGCTAACAACAACAGACCACTAGAAAAGGATACAAGCCCTAAAAGTTTGATTGAAATCGTTCATGGAAATGACATATCTCAAATATCAGCGACACCAAACTGCTTTTTTGTCCATGTGCCCACGTTTTAGGTGTTCTAAGCTGCTGGAGTGTGACCTACACCCCACAGAGCATCTGTGCCTTGAAGGGCTCCTCAGTGGAACTCCACAGTTATTACACATATCCTGGGGATCATACAGTCACAAAGGCATACTGGTTTATCACATGGCAGGCTGATAAAGAACCCGAGGATTTGATGCAATATGAACGTTATCAAAGGCGACTTACTTACACTGACCAGACCAAAAATGACCACAGACTCTTCATAGGAAACCTTACCACTAGTGACTCGGACCTTTATCGCTTTAGATTTGAGACTGATAAAGAGTACAGGTATGCTGGAGGGACTGTTAAACTCTCAATTACAGGTAATGTGCATTTGATTCAAATTTATCTGTTTGCCTTGCATTCTCAGAAGTGTGTACCAAAATGAAAGATTAAGAGCAATAAAGACAGAAAGTATTGTGCATTTTCCATTCACACAGAACTGCAACTAGTGGTGGATCCCACAACAGTGAAAGAGGGAGACAATGTGACACTGACCTGCAGCACCACCTGTAGTCTGAGTAACAACCCCATCTATGTCTGGTACATAAATTCACAGCCTGTTGAGAACCTACACATAGCTGACAACAGGCTGGTTATAGACTCAGCCACCCCTGAAGATACAGGCAAATACTCCTGTGCTGTTAAGGGGCATGAGGCTCTCGGTTCATCTGAAAAGACTATCAATGTCCAGTGTAAGTTTGTGGAATTCGTGTTTGGTCTTTTCTTGTAGTTTTTCATCTCAAATTGTTATATTTCACCGGAAAACAAGAACACTGGAGAAAACTATATCTGAATGACTAAATATATATCACTAGAAAAGTTTGATTTTTATGGTTTGATAAGCTTTTCAAGTTGTCAATGGAAATCTGAAGTGACGCTCTGAAATGAAATGTTTCCAGATGGCCCAAGGAATATATCAACATCAGTTCATCCATTTGGGGAGTATGTAAGTCTGACATGCAGCAGTGATGCCAACCCACCTGCACAGATCTACATGTGGTATCAGATGATTGGAAGTGAATCCTTTCATGTCGGGTTGGGTCAGATCTTCAGCACTGCAAGGAACTCAGGCGAGAAGGGATACTATTTTTGTGTCGCTCAGAATGAGATTGGACAAAACAGATCTTCTGTGGTACAGATATATGCGGCACGTGAGTAGTCATGTATGTCCACCAGTGAGCTGGGTTATGACTGAGTTATACTCAACTCAGTATGGATCATTAGTAAACACATGAACTATATATATATATATATGAGTTTCTGGGGTATAGTTCATGTATATATATTGAGATGAAAGTGCAATAATTTTGCAATAAAGATAAAATAAAATAATAACACAAAACTAAAATAATAAAATAAAAGTGCAATAGTTTTGAGATGAAAGTGAAATGCTCTCCGTGCTTAAGCTGTCTTGCCTCTATGGGCCATGTAGTACCTGTGGGCCATAGGCTTACCATTGGTAACAGTGTGTCTGAAATCTGATGTTGTCTTCTTCTCTTCTTGTCTTCCAAGCTGGCTCAAAAATAGATTCCTTTTGGATTCTCATGACTGGAGGCATGATTGCAGCTTTAGTTGCTGGATCTCTGATTGGAGTTATGGTTTACAAAAGGCTGTGAGTTGTTTTCTTCACAAAGTTGTTTTCTTTCTCAGTCCTTTCAGTAGGGCCCCCTGCCACTGAACAGTACTTTGGTGTTGACAGAATATAGATCACAATTGAGAGTGTTTAACCTCATCTCCCTCTTCAGAACAAAAGCCAGAGAAGTGAAGGCCATCAACACTGGGGTAGTAAGAGGCACCACAGCTGGGTCTCAGGTATGTAGGAGTGTATACCTTGTCTTACCAAAACTACTTTTTGTCTTTTCGTTTATTAGATTTCTAGTTTTATTCTCTTATTTACCATTCATTATTCTCTATTTTTATAGGAAGTTCAGCTAAACCCTACTGATAGTACATACACAGGGCTCAGCCTCCATTCATCACATCCCCTGAATATGACACTCTGGATGTAAGTTGTGTGGCTATGTGTGTTTGTGTGTGTGTGTGTGTGTGTGAGAGAGAGAGATAGAGAGAGAGAGAGAGATTGTCAGTTGTTGTTACTGATAATGAATGCTGTTAATTTTTCTCATGTTTGTGGTTCTCAGCATGTGAAGATCTCTGCTGACCACTCCACAGATATCTACTCAAATCCAGCTTCAGTCCACCAAAATACAGAGAAGACCAAATTATCAAAGGGAGACTCATTAGGAGACAAAGGATCAGACAAAATGGGCAAGCGAGACTTAGCATCTCAGTCCTACAGGAATCTGAACATTAGAACAAAGCTGAAATCTTGAACAAACATTAGGATCTTTGCCAGATGAGATGTCATTTCTGCTTTATGACTAATGGCTATTTCCTGTTTGAGTTATATTGTCGCACTTTCTGTAGATGATCCTCAAAAGCTGACAGATGTTCAGTCTGTAAACAATCTATCTGCTGAAAATTGCAACCCCAAAGAACTTTTTTACATTGAAATAATGTTTCCAAAATCATTTTGAGGGTCAAGTGAACAGGACGAAAGGAACGCTTTGTGACCCTCTAGCGCCTAGAACAGTGCTAAGCAACTTTGCTTGCTCAGGTAGGAATTCTGTTGCTCATGAAATCACTGTAGCACTTCAGAATGATCGTCACCTATAAATGGCAAACAGACTCAATGTTAAGCATCCAAAGTCATTACTTAATAGTTAACAAACAGTTAGTTAACAGTTATACCACTGCTTGATCAAATTTCCTTTTACAAAAGCCAAGACAGGATAGAATGCTTGGGTATGATGCTTGACAATGACAGATCGAACTAATGACCCACTTTTGATAATAGGAACCCTCTATTTAGAACTAGTAACAGCAGTTTATTCCTGTAAGTTTTGAATGAGACAATGTGCAGCGGAAATAAGTAGTTCTGCAATAAGCCTGAATTAGCTTTCAAAACGTGTAAATTGTTAGCAAAACTACATAGCGCAGATGTGGCAACAGTGGTATAAGCGGGATAATGAACTCCATGGTGTGCGTATATCGGTGAATACTGCATTTATCGAGGTGTAAATCCTCAACCTCGAATGTGCAATATTAACTGATATACGCACACCGTGTCATTCAATATCCCTTACTTAAAGGACTGCTAACAGGTCAATCTGTATAGCTATTTAAGAGATTAGTAATAAGTTATTTAACTGATATAAAACAATATATTTAACAGCTGTCTATTAATGTTACATTACACTGTCACTTCGGCATCAGTTTATTATAGATAACAGCAAAATATCATCACTTATTAATAGTAATTTGAAATGTATTAATGCTTACTGCTTTTTTGTTACTTATTTGTTTATCTGTAAACATTATTTGCATGGCTATTGTAAAGTTACATTTGATGACTAACATCAGATTGTAAAAAGTTTATAAACCATCTATAAAATATATGTGGAAGGTTATTATAAAGTTAGAACAAATGTTTATAATCATTTTAAAATGGTTAATAAACAAGTCTGTAATCCATCAGTAAATATTGTTTGGATTAGAAAGATTAAATGACTAAGAGAATACAACAGAGCAAAAACAAAACCTTTATTACAAAACATCAATGGCATGATATCTTACAGTAATTACAATGATTTTCTTTTCTTGCAAACTAGGAATTGTTACAATGAATGCAAATGCTGGCCTGTAACTTGGCATATTCCTCCCGCCCACGTCGTAATATAGGCCTCCAGAGATAAAGCTATGAAATAAAACTTTTTGAATTGGGGGGGGGGGGGGACTCCTTGAGCTAATTGGCAGTGCAACATGGAGAGATTACAGGTGAAATCAAACTTTTGCACTAATAACCTCTCCCTTAATAAAATATAGTGAAGGTTCTTGACATATGTACAGTCATATCCCAGTTGGCTGCCTAGCTAGATTCGCAAATTAGCTATTTTTAGCCACCTTAGTTCACATATCATTTTAAACACATAAATGCTTTGCAATACACTTGAATGACAAAAATATTGCATCTCTGTGAAAACAACTATTTATACTGTACTCATTGTTTCTGCCCAATGAGGGGAACACACAAAACATACCTTTCTCCATTCCAAGTTATCAAGAAAAGGAAGTAGAAAAGAGTGTAGCACCTACCTATTATCCCAACAACAACACATAGGGGAACCAGGTAGCCAATTGCTAAGAGCTAAACAATCACCTGATTTTTATTAAATGGAATAAACAGCTATGGCTGTATTGCCTTTTATACATGTAGAGTACAGCTAGCCTGGTGCATCAAGCGCTTTCACATTGTTTCACTTTGTGAAAAGCGCCTCAAATTCCTCCTTTCTCGTGATCAGATACTTTCCGAGAAAAATATGAAGTACTACCAAGGTAGGTTACCGATATTGAAGTAGCTATGAGTTGAGGGCAGTGTTTGCATTTACGGTATTGGTAACAGACAGTTATGTTTTCATACTGTGGGGGAGAGAGCAAAACTCATGGCAAAAGTTCCTTTGCTTTAAATTATAGGTCATTGGTTTTAGTTCATGTTCGTGCGATGCTCAGCAACTGTTCAACTGTTCATGATTTCTCACACAGAGAATGATTTTACACAGAGAATTGAATTATTAGTTGGTTTTGTAATAGTCACGAAATGCGTACGAAAATCCTTATTTTTATTATTATTTATTTTATTTTCATCCTAACGTTATGTTCATTTTTATGAGGATATTTTTTGATCACTGTTATATCTGTAAGAAGTATGTTTTCACTCCTGTCAGTTGCTTGGATCTAATTTAAATAAATCAATCAGTGTTTGCATAAAATGTGTGTAGTAAAATCATTTTTCCGAAACTACTTCCTTATATTGACTCTTTTACACATTTACAATATCAGTGATGAAGGTGCTTTGTTTTGTCACAGAGACACACAGCAGAAATCCAACCAATCAGCATCAAGAAATCACTCAAAATCAGACCATTTTCATCTTTGTATTTATTATGACAATGAATACAGCTTGGGTCTAACTGTACATTCATACTAGAGCTACTGAAGGTGTAAAGTCGCTGCAGAAACTGAAAAAGCATCGCTGTCAAAATGTTTGTGTCTGCTTACAACATAAGCTATTGTGGTGTTCCTTTGAGAGAGCAGCCTACAATAGGTAGATATGATGTATTCTGTTATATTTCTACTGCACCAAATTCCTAAATTTCCTCTGGGATAGGCCTATATTGATTGATCTATCTTTACTATCATGGTCTATCTACCAGCAATTGCATATGGTGTTGTAATGTAATGAAGGACAGACTGTAGTTTTGACCATTGTGACCATCACAGCTCCTCCTCCTATGATAACCACAGTCCTTCACACTCTACTAGCTCTACTTTGCTATTTCCTGTTTGTCTCTTGTATGTCTCCATAGCAGCTGTCTCTGACTCCAGCACCAAATGTGAGTAGACGCATTTAAATCTGCTTAAGGATTTTAACATACTAGGAACACAGTATTCACAGAGAAACATCAAGATACATATCAGACACACAACCTGATGTTTGCAGTAACTGATTTTCAGTGATATGGCGGATTTCAAATATAGTTATAGTTTGACCATTCTTTTATCATGTCTTGGCAGGATTCACTTGTATACACCAACACTTTTGTAGAAAAGTGATGTAAAAGCATAGATAGAGTGTGACAAATAGAATGTTGGACTCACTTTCTAAAGTTCATTTGAGTTATTTTATGTTCCTGCTCCTGAGTGATGCTTGAGACATTCTGGCCACACACAGACAGACATAGAAGGCCAGTGAAAATTATTAGATTGTTGCTTCACCAAAGCTGTTCGCTAAGTTATTAATTTCTCACAGATGAAAAACTAGTTCCCCTCAGTTCCCCTCCCCATGGCACTGACCTCTGGTAAGAAGGCTGAGAGAGAGTCACACATCTGAGAGCAACATTCACAGTTTTTTTTTTTTTTTTCTTAAAGGCTATTAGACAAGTGTTGAGTCTGCTGCTAAGCATGTCTGAAGATGAGTGGTTGTGTCTGAAGACGCCAGTGTGCATTTGTATGTTGCGCCCATGAGTATAATGTGCATGTTGGGGTCACAGAGATAGGTCACCAAACAGAGAAGGTTGCACACAAAAGCTAGCTGACTGCAGAATAATGTATTGAAAACAGAGAGTGGGAGATGAACATTTCAGCTCCAGCCCAACTTCAGCGTTCCCAGTTTGAGATGCAATGAAATCCAATGTCACAGAGATGGTAGATAGTGGACAGATTGGGTTGTTGTTGCCCAAAGCCCTAACCATGATGAGTACAACGTGCATGTTGATGTCACAAGGATGGCAGACAGCAGGCAGATTGGGTAGATGTATAGCCTGGGGAAACCTAGATGTGTAGCTGCCATACAAAGACTAGAGTTACAGTGATGATGGTGGATTGTTGCCTCATCGAAACCATCACTTATACATTTCTCATAGAAGAAAATAAAGTGCAGTAAAGCATACAATGACTTTTATATCATTTACAATGAATTTACAGAAATATATTTATATAATTGTATAATTATATTTATATGATTTTGATAAATTTTATTATCAGTCCACCTCCAATTGGATTGTTTTGGCTTGATTTTTTACTTGAAAATAATATTTAAATTGCAGTTTGATAGAGATTACTTGGAAATGATTATTAAAAGGACTTATTTTTTGCATATTTCTGAAAATGGACTTAGAGTGTTTTGCATCTGAACTCTTCAAATACTTTCGGTACTTTAATTCTTTAACTGAGGCTCACAGATTGGAGGCCATAAGAAGCAACTCTCTGGCCGTAACACACACGAACATACACTTCTACTGACACGCAATCACCACCCTCACCCACCACCCCACGCCTTCGCCGCTTCCCCTTTTATCTCTCCCCCCCCCCCCCTTCTCGTTGCAGGTCATGTATTCTATATGTGCTTATGTGTGCTGAGGTGTTTTTTTGCCCCCCTACACTGTACTCCCCATTGGAGCATAGTCTACCTCCCTCACCACAGGGGAGTAAGAAACGCAATTGCAATTCCTTTGTATGTCTTGTACATGTGAAGAAATTGGCAATAAAGCTACCTTACCTTACCTTACCTTAATTTCTTCTCTTCCTCACACTGGCCATTGTGAAAGAGGAAAGAGAGGGATACTGTAGATAGAGAGATAGAGAGAGAGAGTCATCTGAGGACAACATTCATACCCTCATTCATGCTATTGTGTTTGTATGTTGAGTAGAGCACATGTGCAGGTTAATGTCACTGAAATGGCTGTTAGCAGGCTGCCGGGCGGATGGCCTTGGTACTGGTAATCCCAGATGAACCTGCTAGTGAAATCTGAAATCGTTCTGCTGGTCCATCTGGCATCGAGCACATAGGTTGATACATTTACAGAGGTTAATACATTTATTTTGTTACATTTCTTTATCTAGGAGGTTAATACATGGGTGTGTGCTATATATAGGAGTCCATGGGTGGAGGTCAATACAAGAGTGACATCAATACATGTTTTTTTTGTTGTTTGTTTTTTGTTTTTTGTTTGTTAATTAATTATTTTATTTATTTATTGTCAGTTTGTATAAAACACCGACCTGAGGTTTATACACAGCGTAGCTTATATTTGGGAGGTAGTACTCGATACTCGATGGGTGGTCTTTATATGAGCACAGACAGAGCATTCAGCTAAATTAATGGGTGGTCTTTATATGAGCACAGACAGAGCATTCAGCTAAATTAATGGGTGGTCTTTATATGAGCACAGACAGAGCATTCAGCTAAATTAATGGGTGGTCTTTATATGAGCACAGACAGAGCATTCAGCTAAATTAATGGGTGGTCTTTATATGAGCACAGACAGAGCATTCAGCTAAATTAATGGGTGGTCTTTATATGAGCACAGACAGAGCATTCAGCTAAATTAATGGGTGGTCTTTATATGAGCACAGACAGAGCATTCAGCTAAGTTCATGGGTGGGTAGACACTGTACATGATTGTGCATTCTCCTTCAAATTGAGCAAACAACTACATTTAGACTACATTTCTGTCAGTTACGAGAAGCAACTGTTTGTGGCACCTTTGAACACTCTGCCATTCAGCTGAATGTATTAATTTAACTTTAAATTTCACACTGGTTACATTACTGAAAATGGGAAGTAAGTCAAGTTTAAACCAACAGGATCAGTTGGTCTGTTTAGTCAGGGTTTAGCCAGACTAGCAAATATATATTAAAAAACAAAACAAAAACAAATAAATAACCAAATAATAAATTCCTAAAAACGTTACATTTTTAAAACAGGTGTATGTTAATTCTAAGAGCAGAGACCAAAAAGATCTGTGAGAGTGCTTGACAGAAACATAGTGCCTGGTCTCACACATTTAGGCTATACTACAGGAAGCAGTACAACATATTCACATCCTCCTCTTCAATAACCACAGTCTTCAAGCCAAGCAGCTCTTGAGTGCTGCTGTGTGTCTGCAAACTAAACCAAACATAACAGGTGAGTGGGCATTCTAATACTGTTTATACCGTTTTTTAAAGACAGTATTCATTTGTATGGTATACATTTTTAACATGTTAACATACCACATAACATACCACCTTGTTAAATGCAGTTTGGCAATTAGCTTCTGTCTGATGTATCTTTTTTTAGGAGGATAAATGCAGTCATGTCATTTGCAAAACGTCATGTCACTCTGTCTACAATTTTTTGCATTTTATCTGGTAATTCAGCACTGAATTTGATATACCACTACTACTACTATTACTACTACTACTACTACTACTACTAATAATAATAATAATAATAATAATTGCATACAAAATGATAAATGCCAAGCCCAGGTGTTGTAAAGTAAATGCCTCAATGTGACTAGGTGTTGTTGGGAATGGAGTGCAGCCGGACTGGAGTGTGACATATTCCTCTACCACCATCTGTGGTTTAAAGGGGTCATTTGTGGACATTCCCTGCACCTACTCATATCCGACTAATAATCAAATTGGGCAAACATTCTGGCATATTGAATGGTGGGGTGTGACACCAACGGACTTACGTCAGAACCCCAAGTATCGTGGACGTGTGGAGTATCTTGGTGATGAGCGGAACCAGTGCACTCTAAGAATCAAGAATCTGAAAGAGAGTGACATAAAGGCATTATATCGCTTCAGGATGATAACAGTTGACCAACAGTGGAAACACTCTGAATCTGAAGTTACTCTATCATTAACAGGTTGTAATGACTTACCTACTCACCAACTTATAAAATACATGATTAATTCACTAGTATAGTATTATACTCTTTTGATCCTCTGAGGTAAATTTGGTCTCTCCATTTATCCTAATTGGGGATTAGTGAAACACACACAGCACACAGTGAGGTAAAACACACACTAACCTGGAGCAGTGGGCTGCCTGCTACAGTGTCTTGCTCAAGGACACTTCAGCCATGGATGTGGGCATAGCAACCACTTTCCCCGCCCACATTTTCCCTCCTAGTCCGATTGAACCGGCAACCCTTCGTTTCCAAGCCCATAATAGCCCATAATATTCAATGATTCACTGACATTTAAAACACTATAAGGACATTCAAAAACGATATGCTTTGCACTTAGATCTTCATGTAACAGCGAGTCCAGAATCAGTGTCTGCGGGCGGCAAAGTGAGACTGACCTGCAGCACCACCTGCAGTCTGAGTAACAACCCCACCTACATCTGGTACAGGAACTCACAGCCTGTGACTAACTCCCACCAGACCACCAGCAGCAACACCCTGATCATAACCTCAGTTAGCAAAGAGAAGGCTGGTTATTATTCCTGTGCTGTACGAGAGCATGAGGATCACCCATCACCATCTGTGAGTAAGTACAAATCACTTCGTTTGTAGCTTTGCTGCCACAAAAGTAATTTTTTTTCTGTCAAGGTGAGAAAGTAAAACCACCACAACACGGCTACTCCCATCTCTCCTGTCTTACCTAAATCCTTACACATCTTAAATATCACACTCTTATCCCTTGTTTTCTGATCAATTAAGACACAGGCCTGGAAGGAGCCATGTTGTGTGCTTGGGTCCCGTAGTGGGGTTCTGTGTATAGGCAATTTGTCATTTTCATTTCAAATTGATGCAAACACTTCCACTTCTAAGTTGTTTGTCAGGGGCTATAGAATATTTTTGGACTAGACAGGTCAGTCAAAAAATTGCCCTCTAGGAGCCAGTTAATGGCTCCCAAGCCACCACCAGCCTTAATACAGTTATTACAGTTGTTATATACCTTCCTATTCACGCTACACCATGTTCAGTATCACTTCAAAAATAGACAGAAAATCATAGGCCTGTTGATGTAAAACAGGTGTTTCTTTTTATAAATGATTTTCATTGGCCCTCCAGATGATTCCATATTTTTTTTCTCAGCGCGTCTTTTTTATTATTATTCCGCTTCCTGTGATTCCTGCCTAGCCTGAGTCAGTATTTTGTAATGAGTGAAATAGCGCCCCTCCGATGTAGCCTAATAGGCTATGTGGTGAAACACAGTATTACACACTCCTGTCATGTCCAAGTGGCAAAACGGGGGCGGGGGGGGGATTTAGGAGTTTTAAGGAGGAGAATTACGTTTCTTACCGAGTAGCACTATAGGCCTACTCCAAAGGCTGAAGACATGCAAGAGTGAACAGACCTACGTCTGTGAGTTCATGCCCCTCTCAGGAAACAACGAAAATTAATCAGATACAATGTTGTCTTGCTACATTATATTAAAGTATGTAGTATGTTATCAAGTAAGATTCTGCAGAAGTTATTTCTGAGTATCTGCATACTGCACATGCACATAAAGATATGTTATGTACTGTTATGTACTATGTTATGAACACGGTGTGCCGACTCAAAACAGAATTTATGCCCACCATAAACATTATTAATTTTCCTATGAAATAAGGAGCCATAACCTTGTTATGTTGTGGAATTTTGTATGCATAATGTCAAACTTGGGAAAACATGAGTTAGTTGAGTCTATCTTATCTTACTTCTTGCAGAATTTCTCTACGCCACGCCACTGCAAGACACCTGATATTAAGCAAAACGAAGAGAATACCAGAGACAGGATTTGCAATTTTGAATCTGCGCTGTCTTTATTTTACGAAAACTTAAAAGGAAAAGTTGCATGACCCTCTTACTAGCTGTGGCTTTAACTTTAACTTAACTCCAGACCAACAGTCCGTCATTAAACTATTTGCTTCAGAACAAAGAAAACAATAATTCTAATTTTTTAACAAAACAGTATATTTCGTTTTGGCATAACTCAATGTAGCACGTTTACGCAAACTAAAATACAATGAATTCAGATGATGGCGAGGCAGCTGTTGCGGCAGAGCTGATCGTCACGGATGCTCCTGAAAAGAAACGCTGACGGCCCGCCACCTAGTGGCGAGAAAAAAAAATCACTTGCCGACCCCTGCTTTACAGTTACACACACAGTCCTGGAAATGACTCTGTTTCAGCTCTTTGACACACTTACACTTACACAAAGCTGCACACTTCAACTTTTCTTTCATGCACTACACTTTTCATGCACCAAGAGCTGAAGAGACCTACTGATAGACCTACTTGAACAAGTGCTTTTAAAACTGCACTTCACTTTTAGATTCAATACATCTTTGGCGAGGGGCAACGTGGTCCAAATGGGAAGGAGCTTGCCTCTTCTTTCCATCCATGATCAGTGGGGTTTGGAACAGGAACCATACATTAAATAATTAATTAATAATGTATTAATTAATTTTCAATGTTCAACATATTTACACAATAAAAAAATACAGATACACAGATACGTCCAGACGCTTGCTTGGAGGACACTCCATGATGCAAACCATGACATTCCGCCACCCATGACATTCCGACACGATACACTCGAGTGTCATATATTCATCATGATGAGTGTTTTAAATGCCATGACCGCACAATGAATGCAGTGTGTGCGTGTGACCACACACACCTGGTTACACATCCACCTCTGCTTACCAAACGACACCTCTACTTCCTGCGCCACCATCCGCAGCCAACGTCCAACGTCAGAAACCCAAGACAGCTCACTGTTGTTTGTATGTATGTGTGTAGTAAAGACTGGTGAACAAGCTTACTGTTGTTTACTTCTTTGATTTCTCTGCCTCAAGGTGTTCCGAATGACTGGAGTGTGACCTCCACCCCACAGAGCATCTGTGCCTTGAAGAGCTCCTCAGTGGAACTCCACAGTTATTACACATATCCTTACGGTCAGACAGTCAGTAAGGCACTCTGGTTTATCACATGGACAAGAGAAGAGCCTGATGATTTAATGGAGAATGAAAATTATCTGGGCCGAGTGGATTACAAAGATGATGAAAATAATCACACACTCAGCATAAGAAATCTGACTACCAGCGATTCAAACAATTATCGCTTCAGGTTTATAACTGATAAAGATCGAGCAGCTGGTAAAAGTGTCAAACTGTCTGTTACAGGTAATCTATATTTGACTATTAATAATCAGCTAATAAATGTGAGTGTGATATGTGTAGGGTTTAGGGTTAAATATGTATTATATGTGAGATGCTATGTATTGTTCTCCAAATGTGTAATACAGGTCTGCAGGTGCTGTTATTTCCAGCAAGAGTGAATGAAGGAGACTCGGTGACACTGACCTGCAGCACCACCTGCCGTTTGCGTAACAACCCCACCTACATCTGGTACAGGAACTCCCAGCAACTACATTACTCAGGCTCAGTCGGCAGCAACACTCTGACCATAACCTCACTTGGCAGAGAGGATACTGGTTATTACTCATGTGCTGTAAGAGGACATGATGCTCACCCATCACCATCTGTGTGTAAGTGCAGATCAGTTTTGTAACTTTGCTTTCGTGTATGGCATTATGCTGAGTAGATGTGTGACAGATCTTATGTTAAGTTTAAAAATAACAATTACTTATTAGCAAGTAGTTAACTATGTGTTAACTATGTGTCTTAGCAAATTAAAAAATGTCCAGAAACCCACAGAGAAATCTAGTTTATTTATTCCACAATTTGCAGTTTCCAAGGTTAGCAATGATGGATATTTGGATACGACAGCTAGTCCCTCATCCCTCATACCTACGGTGAAAGCAGATTTTGAGTCAAGATTTGTACATACGATTTTCTACTACCCTGTTATACTGATTTCAACCTTTTGAATGTGTAGATGGTGTAATTGGTTTGTCTCTTTGTCGCTGGGTATGGATAGGCTGTGACATAAAACATGTTTGCTAATAAAGTGGTTTATCTTGTGGCACACTATTTGTGTCTGCCACACCCTCTCTCTCTCTCTCTCTCTCTCATTCTGTGTGTGTGTGTGTGTGTGTGTGTATATTTCAGGTGTTCTAAGCTGCTGGAGTGTGACCTACACCCCACAGAGCATCTGTGCCTTGAAGGGCTCCTCAGTGGAACTCCACAGTTATTACACATACCCTAGGGATCATACAGTCACAAAGACATACTGGTTTATCACATGGGTGAAAAATAAAGAAAACCCTGAGGATTTGATGCAATATGATAGTTATAAAAGACGACTTACTTACACTGACCGCACCAAAAATGACCACAGACTCTTCATAGGAAACCTTACCACTAGTGACTCAGACCTTTATCGCTTTAGATTTGAGACAGATAAAGATCGAACAGCTGGAGGGACTGTTAAACTCTCAGTCACAGGTAATCAGCTTTTGATTATAAATTATCTGTTAGTATTATTTGTCCTCAAACATATTCAAAAACCAAGATACAAAAGCAAGAAAGTCACAAAATACATATTTTCCATTCCTGATTTTTCATTTCACATAGAACTGCAACTACTGGTGGATCCTGCAACAGTGAAAGAGGGAGACAATGTGACACTGACCTGCAGCACCACCTGCAGTCTGAGTAACAACCCCACCTACATCTGGTACAAAAACTCAAAACATGTTGAGAACCTACACCCAGCTGACAACAGGCTGGTTATAGACTCAGCCACCCCTGAAGATACAGGCAAATACTCCTGTGCTGTTAAGGGGCATGAGGCTGTCGGTTCATCTGAAAAGGCTATTGACGTCCAGTGTAAGTTTGTGGAATTCGAGTGAGGTCCCTCTTCTTTTCACTCCTAGAAAAGATTAGATTAGATTAAACAGGTTAAGCAGATTATTTACTTTCCCCCACATACAGACACACACACACACACACACACACACACACACACACAGACGTCATAGACATCATAATACAGACGTATTACGATACGATAAAACACAAAACGTGTCTTCATTTTTACAGGACTTAAAGGAGAAATCTGAATCAATCCATATCCCGGTTGTTTCAAATCACTGCATGCTCTCGGTAGAAAAACGAGAAAATAGTTTTCTTATTGTTTGTTAAAGATAAAGATTTTTAAGTTTGTTTAGTAGATTCATAACCACTTAGATGGTTAAATTATGGGTCACATTAAAGTGATCACAGCCACCCCTACCATTTCTTCTTGATTTACCATACATTTACATTACATTTATCCATGATGCTTTTATCCAAACAACTTACAAAAGGAGGATAAAAATACAAGCTACAATGCAATGAAAACTTACTAAAGAGTGCACATTGCTAACATTAAATTTGCAGTATTTTGAGATGAAAGTGCAGAAGTGTTAGAAAAAAAAAACAGTTTGGAGGGAGAGTGGGAGGGACATTGTAGGTGCATTCCTGTTATTTAATGATTTTTTTAATCCAGGAGATATTCTTGGAAGAGCTGGGTCTTCAAGAATTTCAGCAATTCAGAATCAGCCACATGAAGTAGTGTTTACTGTCCTGTAAGTCAGTTACCTTCACTGGTCCCTGTCCTTTAGCTTGTAAACAAATCCCCATGTATTGGCAAGAATTGAAGATATTTAAGTATGTTACAACAACAACAACAACAACAACAAAATGAAGGCGGTAGGGGGAACTGCGTAGTTAAAAAAAACTACATAGGATATATTCACACCTTTAGCATAAATCTAAAGTGACGGTCTTAATAAAATGTTTCCAGATGGCCCAAGAAACATATCAACATCAGTTCATCCATTTGAGGACTTTATAAACTTGACCTGCAGCAGTGATGCCAACCCACCTGCTCAAAGCTACATGTGGTATCAGAAGAATGGAAGTGAATCCTTTAAGGTCAGGTTGGGTCAGACCTTCAGCATTAGAAGGATCAACGTGTGGCAGACTGAATACTATTTCTGTGTGGCTGAGAATGAAATTGGACAAAACAGATCTTCAGTGGTCCAGATAGGTGTACCACGTGAGTAGCAAAGTATTGCAGTACATTGAGTTGACTTAATCAACTCAACAATGCATTATTACCCTGTACTGGCTCTCCAGAACACTGTGGGATGTTCCCTTGACCTCAAATAGGCCTTCCTAGTGGAGGTCAGTTATTTAATCGATATAAGACAAATGGGAGTGGGTTGTTAGTGGATATACCGACGGCTGTAGACTGGCCACAGGCATGAAGCCAAAGGCTGAATGCTGTACATCCACTAACAACCCCACAACCATGAGTGCTGCTTTCATACAAAATTCTACTTCCAACTAACAAAGTTTGTCACAGAGATGAATGGGTGTAGGATGGATGCAGAGCTGTATTAATGTTGTTATTTTTATGCAAATTTAAAGCTAATTTTCTCACGGACCATGATATGCACATATCTGTGTGACAAAAACTCTGTGAGTAATCAAACAGAGAAGAATGGGTGTGAATTTACACGCACTTTGCATGTCAGGACCATGACAGCGGTCATTGTGCTTTTTGCAGAGGTTTTTATACAGTAATAACTGACCTCCGTCAGTTTTGCAGAGGTTTTTATACAGATATAACTGACCTCCGTCAGTTCGGAAGGCCCATTTAAAGTCCATGGAACATCCTGCAGGATTCTAGAGAGCCATATAATAATAACATGTAATATATAATCGACCTACCACTGGTAGCTGACATTGAAAATTTCTACTGTTGTCTGCCCCCATTTTCCAAACTGACTCCAAAATAGACCCAATCTGGGTACCTGTGGCTGGAGGAATGGTTGCAGTCCTACTTGTTCTAGTTGCTGGATCTCTGATTGGAGTTATGATTTACAAGAGAGTGTAAGTTCTTCCCTAAACGTCTTTTCAGTAGGTTGTTCTGCCTTTCAACCATACTTTGGCATTGGAAATATAACCAAAGACAGTGTAACCAAAGATCATTAAATACTGACCAAGGTAAAGCAACATAATACGTTATAATGGGAGCAAACATATAATACGTTATAATGAGAGCTCTGGTCTTCATAAGTGGGGGTGTCACATAACGTCACAATAGAAACTTTTCAATGATCTTCTGTATCAGCGTCTGAGGGTTCGACTATGGTCTGCATAATGGGGGATTTTCCGCACTCCCCCTTGCAAAACTAGAACACGGAACTTAAAGAACGTTTACGCATCTCGCTCCGCTTTTACCCTCTCTGATGTATCCCTTTCTCCGTCTTCAGAACAAATGGCAGAAGGGAGGTGAAGAGCATAAGCACAGAGGCTGTGAGAGGCACCACAACGAGGTCACAGGTACAAGAGAATTTATGTCTAGTTTTCAGAGTTTGGACTCTTTCACTGGATTAGTTTTTATCTCTTTTTTATTATTTTATTTTGTTTTATTGTAAATGCCATTTTTTATTTACTAGGCAGTCCAGCAAAGGCCTGCTGATGACACATACACAGGAATCAACCTCAACACCATCACATTCTGTGACTATGACAATCTGGAGGTAAGTCGTGATAACATTCCATTCCTTTGTCTGTGTGTGTGTGTGTGTGCCAAGTGTGTATGTACCAAGAAGAGCTACCTCGAACTTTCCTTTCTCTTGCTGGAAGCGTATATGTTTACCTGTATGTCGTATGTCTTATGTCTATTTATTGTGGATGTCTGTGTGCACTTCATGTCCATGAGTGTAGCTGTGTGTTTTTTGCGTGAGTGTGTGTGTGTTTCGAGTTTAAATTGCACATTTGGTGTCTGGTGAAACGCAATTTCAGTCCTCTGTGTAATGCCTGTTACATGGTGAATTGACAATAAAGTACACTTTGACTTTGACTTTGACTTTTGTGTGTGTGCGGTGCGTTGAGGAGCGGTAAGTCATAGAGAGAGAAAGAGAGAGAATGTGTGTTAATTATATTCATTTCTTGCATGTTTGTAGTTTAAGAATGTGAACCTCAAAGCTCATTGACTCAAATCCACATCCACCTGGGGCTCCAGTTCACCAACAACAGAGAGAGTCAAATCCACATCCACCTGGGGCTCCAGTTCACCAACAACAGAGAGGGTCAAATCCACATCCACCTGTGGCTCCAGTTCACCAAGACCAGAGAGGGTCAAATCCACATCCACCTGGGGCTCCAGTTTACCAACACCAGAGAGGGTCAAATCATCAGAGACAGACTAAGAAGGATAAAGATAAAACATGTTGTTTGACATGTAAACATGTATTTGATCAAAATTGAATTTGTATATTTCATTTAATATTACTGTATAAATATGTACAATTTATTGGTTTGAAATTACTGTGATTTTGACCATTATTTCCCTTTGTAAAGCAGTTTGGTAAACCAGTCTGATTAAAACTCTGCTACATGAATAAAATATGACTGTGATTATAAATCTGCAAAAGATTGGACCAAATGGGGAGCAGACTTAGCGTCTCAGTGCTATAGAAATCTGGACAAAGCTGAAGTCTTGAGCAGACATGTGGATCTTGTCCTAGTCATCAAATGAGATGTCATTTCTATTTTCTGTCCTAATGGCTAATGGCTAATGGCTAATGGCTATTTTATTTGAGTTATTCTCCTCTGTAGGGATACACACTTCTTGATGAAGAAGTTAGTTTGTATGAATTTGAGAAGGTACTGCTTTAATGGTCCACATGGTGTAAGATTTTCTTTTGAAGTCATCTTTTGACACTCTCAGAATTCATAGGATGGACATGCAAAAAAGTATGTAGTCACATTTCACAGATCAGTACTGTGTGCTGTGTTCTGAAAACAGGCTCTCGCTTTATGTAGTTATTTACTTATTTATTTATTTTGAAGATCAGTCAAATATCAAGATTTCCCTTGTCTTCAAGTTTTTGGCATCCATACTAACTACCCATACTAACTACCACAAGGGTTTTTCTGTGCCCCTGTTGCTCCTTGCTGTAAAGCATTATGAGACAATGCTATTGCAAAAGGCCCTGTGTAAATATAATTGAACTGAAGCAAACAAATCAATTTTAACAAGAAAATCCAGCAAGAATACACAAGATGTTCAGTTTGCAAATAATCTGGAGAAGTGAATACGGTCTTCTGACTGAGAGTTTTGTGTTGTGGTGTAAGGATACCCGGACTAGAATTCTCTTTTTGTCTATGTGGGGTCGCTGGTGTGTTTGTTTCATATGTTAGCTCACCTTCCATATTTGTTCATTAACTGATTTATTGAGCTTTGTTAACATGTCTACACAACCAGATTTCCTCATTCCCTTGCTCATGTAAATAAAGTCATGCTAGGCAAAGTTTTGTCTTAATATGACAGCTTTGCTGTTCTAGCTTCCTGTCTGGCTCCACTGTCCTATCTGAAAAAGGGCAAAGGGCCAGCAAATGTACTTTAAATAAATTACTTCCCTGCAAAATAGCTTCTTAACCACTGTGGTCATCTCAGCTGCCAGCATCGAGAGGGTGGAGAGCTTGTTTTCACACCCCAAAGAAGTAGCAAGACAAAAGTGTCATCATTCACAGAGCACCAAGTGAACTCTCTACACATATAATTGCATGTCTAAACATTTTCTGTCTCCAGGACAGAACTCATGGTATCTTCATGACATGAATCTCTTCTATGTTGTCTCCATAGTCACGCTTCCTGGCTTTCTAAGCGTGAAAATAATGTATTCATAAAGACATATTAAGGAAAGGTCAGTGGCAGTAGAAGAAGACTTGACTGCAACAGGCATCACACAGGCAAGGCCAGTGAAGTTAGTGCCTGGTGTACAGACAGACTTAGTTCAATTAGCTGGTCCCACAGGGCTTTCGTTTTAACATTCCATATGTGATCCGAACTTAACAGAAGTAGTGAAGGAACGAAATAGAACGTGATTTTTTTTTGTATTATTATTTATTGATTGTTGTTTTTTATCATTGAAATGGTCTATAGATCTGAATGTGAAACGTGTCCATGCCTCGTGAGGCACATTTAGCTCTCTGGTGGTCAGTGCAGAGAGCTCCTCCTTTTTCCTTTCATAACCACAGCCTTCTTCAAGCAGCTCAGAGGAGGGTGAGAGAGTTGAACCATGCTTTTGATCCCCTGACAACAAATGTGAGTAGACGGATTCAAAGTTGCTTCTCATATTCAATCTATAACTTGGTGATGATGATGATGATGATGATGATGATGATGATTGATAACAATGATGATTTGTAGTAGTAATAGTAGTGGTAGTGGAAGTAGTAACAGTCATAGTATTATAGTAATAGCAGTCGTAGTATATCTTCAAAAGTATATGATATGAAACTTGAAATGACAACTTAACATAAGACTTATGTTTGATTATATGATTTTCACATAATTTTAAAGACTGAACATAGCGTGAAGATGAGAGAGAGAGAGCGAGAGAGATGGTTGCTATCTTTGCTATGTAAAAGGATATTGCTGATGGTTGACAGAAGTGGGTTTCTCCCTTTTAAGGTTTTAAGGCTTCTCTCCTTTACTGTGATGCTCTGGGTATCTAGATAAAGGCCTACAAAATGTAACAGCAATTGTTGTTGTTGTTGTTGTTGTTGTTGTTGTTATCTACTCATAGCTTGTCTGAAGCTGCTCTGTTCTCTATTTAGTTCCTTAATAAGAAGAAATCATAGCTGTTTTTACAGGATGAGTAATGTCAGCCAACTTTTCTCAGGTACATTCACAGGCCTTCCTCTCAATGCCTCAAAGGTGCTAGTAAAGTGAAACCAGCACCTTCAGTCAACTTCCTGGAATACACGCCTCATTTCTGGTCATGCAAATTATGGGCTTGAGACCAGGGAGTGCAAGGCTAGACCGTGTACAGGTACTGTAACCTATTATCTGGATGGGAATGAGGTTTCATAGTGCTTGATAAGAATGGCAGAGTAGGGCTTATTTATTATAATTTATTTATTTATTCTTTGTGTGTGTGTGTGTGTGTGTGTGTGTTGGAGGGGGCATGGTGCATCTTTTTATATTCTTCATCTTTCTTTTTTATTCATGTAATTCAATAAAATCTGTATTTTGGAGAGATGCCAGTGTGCTTCACTTGATAGTTTATTTCATGTTTATTACAGTGTGTCACAAAGTGCTGATTTGTCGTTTTTACAGGTAGCCATGCCATTCATGACAAGCCATGCAATTCTCACTGCAGTCTTTTGCATTTTGACAGGTAATTACCATAATCCAGTCTTTTTATACTTTTTTTTTTTTTTCTCATGGGGTGAAGCTGAGAAAAACTGAGTTGGTATTCTTCATAATAATTTTGAAAAGGACAAGAACATTGTAATAATAATAATAAAAAAATGGTAACACCATGTAAGCATGCACATATTTGTCATTAACTAGCTGCTTATTAACATGCAAATTGATAGCACCCTTGCCATTTGTTAGTCATTACGAATCACTTATTAACATCTTATACTGCATGACTTCATTCTACCCATAATAGACCATTAACTAAGAATTCCTCCAGTTCATAAATCATAATTTAACTCATAACTACTGTTTATTCGCAGTTAGTAATTTACTTGTATGAATTATGAACATAACAAGCTTTGGTTAGTATGGGCCTTATAAGGTGGTAGTGCAACAGAAATAATTAAAGTACTAGTTAGAAAAGATGGTCTGTTCACTGGAACAAAACCCAAAACCCAAAGCGCAAAGCGCTACAGAGTCCAAATAAGTCCTAATTGCATCTTTTTGATTGATAATAATTGTTCCTAAGAATAACTGTTCCTGTTGTACTAGCACCTTATAAGCCTCTTACTGAACACAGATCAGAATTCATACACAACTAACTTACTTGCCATGAGTAAGCTGTAATTAGGAGGTAATGCTACAGAAATTCTTAGTTAAGGGTCTATTGTGGGTAGAATAATGTTGTGCAGAACAAGGTCATCAGTGATTTGTAATGACTAACAACTGGCTGCAGCTAGTTAAGGGCGAATAGGTGTATGCTAATATATGCCTAAACAAAACAAATTGAAATTGCTGCTGTTTTTGTTCATTTTCATTTTCATGTTTTTGTTTTTGTGTTTTTTCTATATGTTTTCATTTCCACCAAGCAAATTTCTGCTGTAGCTCCACATAACTTAGCCTAATGGACCAAACTCTCATTCTGTTCACTGACTGGTTGCTAAAATATTCTAGTTGCAGAATGTAGTGAAATTCAATACTGAGCAGAGATACCACAGCGCCACTCTCCTGGCTAGTGACCAGGACAGGTAAAGCCAGACTGCTCTTCGGTTAAGATTGAGAGTGGGTCTGGAGTTTAGTCATTCGGTTCCTATTTGCAGGGGTGTAACCAGCATGAAAGTATTTTTGTAAGTCCAACAAGTTTTGATGTCAGTATGGTCACTGATTGTCAAGATGTTCCTTGAGGTTCCATGAGGTACTATTGCATTAACCAACATTCAAAAAACAACAAAAACTATAACTGATTTCAGTTCAACGCTGTGTTAAATCAGAATCCTGATATCTCTGTAGTTGTCCAAGGATCAGTCTCTTACTCTCACATGTTTCCTGCAAGCATTCATGGTACCCAATTCCAACCCTTACTCATGTCTCTAAAATTATGTAACTAGGTGTTGCTGGGCAGCAGGACTGGAGTGTGACGTATTCCTCAACCAGCATCTGTGGTTTAAAAGGCTCATTTGTGGATATTCACTGCACTTACTCATATCCGAAGAATCTTGAAATCGGTCAAACATTCTGGCATACCATTTGGGAGCGTGATATTATACCAATGGACTTGAGTGTGGATCCAAAATATCAGGGGCGTGTGGAGTATGGTGGTAAGACAAACCACCACGTCCTAAGAATCAAGGGCCTGAGAGAGAGTGACACAACCGCTTCATATCACTTCAGGATGATTACAGTTGACCAAAAGTGGAAATACTCAGGATCATATGTTTCACTGTCACTGACAGGTTACAATAAATTACTTACTCAACTCAATTACGTAATCAGTAGTTAATTATTCAATATTAACTCACAGGAAAGTGTATTTCTGTGCTTAGATCTGCAGGTAACAGCAACTCCTGAATCAGTGTCTGTGGGAGACAAAGTGACACTGACCTGCAGCACCACCTGCAGTCTGAGTAACAGCCCCACCTACATCTGGTACAGGAACTCGCAGCCTGTGAGTGACTCACACACATCCAGTAACAACATCCTGATCATAACCTCACTTAGGATGCAGGATGCTGGCTATTACTCCTGTGCTGTAAGAGGACATGAGGATCACCCATCACCTTCTGTGTGTATGTGCCCATCACTTCTATTTGCAATTTTGTAACATCACTCAGTAAGTGTCAGCATTTATTTTTTTTGGATAGAAGAAAAAACCTTTACTTGTGTCTGTTTCAGCTGAATTTACTCATTTGGCCCTAGCTATTTGTATACTTGGACAACATTCGGTATTGTGTGCCTTTGCGTATAAATACTGATGTTAAAACCTAAAATCTGATTTTATAGTCTGTCTGCTCATTTTGCAATCAGTGATCCAAATCATGCATTTACATTTACATTTATGCATTCAGCAGATACTTTTATCCAAAGCGACTTACAAAAGAGGATGACATTCAAGCTACAACACAATAAAAAACTAACAAAGAATGCATATTGCTAACATAGAATTA
Source organism: Tenualosa ilisha (assembly GCA_015244755.2). Lineage (NCBI taxonomy): Eukaryota > Metazoa > Chordata > Actinopteri > Clupeiformes > Clupeidae > Tenualosa > Tenualosa ilisha. The sequence continues at coordinate 1,741,325 of PYXC01000272.1, forward strand.
GCAGTATTTTAAGTTGAAAGTGCATTATGACCCATAGATATTTTCTTTCAGAGTCCATTTTACTAGGATCAAACACTGTGCTGTTTTCCCAATACAATAGGCTTGAGGTGCAAGAACTCTCCTTTACCACATTGTCTATTCTTGTTGCGTTCATTACTCTACACCATGCCATAGATATTCACTAGCAGTTATTCAGTGAATAATTTTGAAGTAAGGTTAGTTTGTATTTCTTCCTGATGAATAATGATGCCTATGAAATCACTCTTCTTGGAAAACCTCGGCAGGAGGATAAAGTTTGCGTGTATGTGTGTGTGTGTGTGTGTGTGTATGTGTGTGTGTGTGTGTGTGTTTCAGGTGTTTTGAGTCTTTGGAGTGTGTCCTACACCCCACAGAGCATCTGTGCCTTGAAGGGCTCCTCAGTGGAACTCCACAGTTATTACACATATCCTGGGGATCATACAGTCACAAAGGCATTCTGGTTTATCACATGGACAGATAAAAAAAATCCCGATGACTTGATAGAGGATGAACAATATCAAGGTCGGGTAACTTACACTGAAAGCAACGAAAATAACCACATTCTCACCATAAGAAACCTGACTTCTGGAGACTCAAACAATTATCGCTTCAGGTTTATAACAGAAAGAGTAGGAGGAATGTTTTCTGTTGGAATGGCTGAGCTCTTAGTTACAGGTAATATATATGTTTACAAACATGTAAATATGTCTTCAAAAGTGTTTGTTAGGTTTTAAGGAAGAAAACAGCTACAGATACCATTTTCCATTGACACAATCTCATTTTCTATTGACACAACCTCATTTTATGCAGAGCTGCAGGTGCTGGTGAATCCTGCATCAGTAAAGGAAGGAGACAGTGTGACACTGACCTGCAGCACCACCTGCAGTCTGAAGAACAACCCCACGTACATCTGGTACAGGAACTCACAGCCTGTTACTAACCTCCAGACAGCTGACAACAGGCTGTCTATACATTCAGCCAGTACTGAGGATACAGGGAAATACTCCTGTGCTGTTAAAGGACATGAGATTAACAGATCACCTGAAAGGACTCTCAGTGTCAGAAGTAAGTATATGAGATTACTAAAGTATTTTCAGCATACAGTACAAAGGCTGTGAACTACCGCACAGTGTGACTAAACAATATAAAAATCACGTTTTACCGCATGTGGCCGCTGTATTAAATGGAACGAGAAATAAGAGAAATCTATAACAAATACACATAGCTCCTTTAAGTAAATGAACATAAATGAAGTGATTAATTAAACTTGAACTTTTTGCTGTAGTTCCTCGAATATGAAGTTTGTTAAACTGGTCCAGGAATACAGTGTACCTGAAAAAAATATTTCTAAAACTACATTGACCTGTACACTGTGAACAGTTTTTAATCTGTTAAGCTTCAATACCAAATCAAGGTGTAGTTTAAAACAAAAGCTTTCTGACATATCCCAAGAAACACTTCAGAAGAATTGCATCCTTTTGGTGTTCGCTTCATGTACAAACCACAGAAATATAATCCTAACCCTAACTAATTGAATATGTTACTTTTAAATTAGACGTTGCTGTGTCCATGCATCCAGAATCAGTAAAGGAGGGTGACAGTGTGACTCTGACCTGCAGCACCACCCTCAGTCTGATTACCAACCCCACCTACATCTGGTACAGGAACTCACAGCTTCTGAGGAACTCACACACAACCAGCAGCAACACCCTGACCATAACCTCAGTTAGTAAAGAGGATACAGGTTATTACTCCTGTGCTGTAGCTGAACATGAGGGTCACCCATCACACATTGTATGTGAGTACACATCACTTCTTACAGATTACTTTTTCAGTGTCCATTAAAAAAACAAAACAAAACAACAAAGCGTTTTGTCTAGCCTACGTCATGACAGTGTGCGATCATTCAGTTGTATCAAACTGTAGGGGGAATTGTACTCCCAATTGCTTAGGCACTTGTTATTATTGTTTATAATATATCAACTGTAAGTAAAGAGCTAAGTAAATGGTGTATGGCTAATTGTTCTTTTTTCTTTATCTTATCGTTTAACATGATCTATTTTAACACGGTTCTGACTTATTGGCACCTTGAAAACTGTCCTCTAAAACACAAAGCGGAAAGGACCCCTATGTTATTAACTGTCTGTGTGTGTGTGTGTGTGTGTGTGTGTGTGTGTCCATGCGCCCATGTTTCAGGTGTTCTAAGCTGCTGGAGTGTGACCTACACCCCACAGAGCATCTGTGCCTTGAAGGGCTCCTCAGTGGAACTCCACAGCTATTACACATATCCTGAAGATCATACAGTCCCATACTGGGTTATTACATGGCCAGATGGGAAAGAACCCAAAGATTTGATAGAGGATAAACACTATCAAGGCCGAGTGACTTACAACAACAGTGACAAAAATAACCACATTCTCAGCATAAGAAACCTGACTACCAAAGATTCAAACCACTATCACTTAAGGTTTGTAACTGACAAAGACCGAGGACCACATGAAAATGTTACGCTCTCTGTTACAGGTAATTAACTTTTGATTATAGGTGATCTGTAGGCAACGTGCCCTGAAAAGTGTAAACATTCAAGAACAATGAGGACACAAGGTATTACATTGTACTTTCCATTTTACTCCCATTTCATGCAGATCTGAAGGTTCTACAGAATCCTTCAACTGTGATGGAGGGAAACAAAGTGACACTGACCTGCAGCACCACCTGCAGTCTGAGTTACAACCCCACCTTCATCTGGTACAGGAACTCACAGCGTTTGAGTAACAAAGATAGCAAGCTGGAGATACCCTCAGCTAGCATTAAAGATAAAGAATACTCCTGTGCTGTTCAGGGACATGAGATTCACACTTCACCTGAAAGGAGTCTTGATGTCAGATGTAAGTAGAAGCTTCATAGTCTTCTCTAAATTTTGAATCACTGTGCGGTATAGATCCATTTTTGGGGTAAAAATCAAAACAATACCTCAATGTTCCTTTTCATTCCCAAACTATTTCAGTACTTTTCTTAACACATCAGACAGTCATATGGACTGCCAGGCATACCAGGCAAATTTGTTGCTTTTTTTTGTTTTTTTTACGGATCTTCCCCTACAACTGCCGATTTTTTTTCGTACCTAACAACAATATTCCTAAATTCTAACCAATAGATTTTGATTTGTTTGCAAACCAAAGAATAGGAACCAGCGATTAGAAATTTTCAAAAAGTTATGTTCATTGACAAGGTTACAAACACGATCCCATTAGACGTCATGAGTGAAAACCATCAGTGCGCCATTGCCATATTTCAAGCTCTGTAAATTTGCAAAGAAGTGGTAGAGGGAGTCGAGAGAGCCTTCCTTCACCCCGTAATGAGCCATTTAACCACCAAAGTGACTACAAAGCTGGTAAGTTAACCTAAAATAAGCATAAAATGTTGCCTAGTATGCATTTAGAAACGGAAACCCGATGGGAACAGCTCTGGGGCTAATAATCAAACTCCTAATGCAGACTACAATATATCTGTAATATGTAAGCTAATGTCTGTGCATCATACATAATATTCTGAACTATAATGCATATACTGTACCTCTCTGGCCAGTGTCTTGGCTCTGTAACAGATATGGCACAATGATTCAAATTTGTTGGATCTACTTCAGAGGAAGCTATACAAAGTTATACAAAGTTAATTCCCACCTCATCAGCCAATCAGAAAAGAGAATCCCATTGTTAAGGGAGATAAAACAACATAATCTCTCATATTATTTTTATGTAATATAAATGATCTGTATTCTCAATACCATGGTATGGACAACATCCCCATATCATGAATTTTCTGCCACTATGCATCACTGTCTCAAAAATTGCACTAAGGCTTCAGACAGAAAACAAGTTGGTCTATTGTTTACAGATGTCATTGCAGTTGTCAGTCCAGAGTCAGCGAAGGAGGGAGACACGGTGACCCTGACCTGCAGCACCACCCTCAGTCTGAGTATCAACCCCACCTACATCTGGTACAGAAATTTACAGCCTCTGAGTAAAACACACACAACCAGGGGCAACACCTTGATTATAACCTCAGTTAGCAAAAAAGATGCCGGTCACTACCATTGTGCTGTAAGAGGACATGAGGGTCACCAATCACAGTTTGTCTGTAAGTACAGTTTATTTAAGCTTTTATGAAAATTTAATTTGCCAACAACTAGCCTGGGTTACCCCAGATGTACCTGCCAGCAAATTCAAAATCTCTCAGCTGGTCAGTCAAGTTGCTATATTTCTGAATCACTAAAAAACAATGAATTGATCACAGCGGTATACCCAGCATGGGGCAAGCTTTATATAATGTGGCCCAACCAATGATGCCATCTGGGTCACTGTGCATGGTTAAACTGTGGACACACTGTATGTCTTCCTTGATTTGAGTGAGCAATTGCAGTAAAAACCGTGATTAGGATATTTGTTCGGAATATTTAATCCAATGTAACTTCAGTTCTTCTTATTGCACAATCACGTCTTTCTTGTTGCCTGGTGCTTGTGAACACAAACACAAATGCATATTTTCACTGAAAACCTTTTTGTGACAAATCTGTCAATGAAAACATTGACGGCTTTCCTATATATTACTACACTACAAAAATAGCCTGTCATGATGCTTATAATTTTATATCCATATAAATTGCTAGGCTACCCTATATGGTGGGTATGCTCTCCTATGCTGAGAGAGGGTGTTCCTGGGCATGTGAGTGTGGGAGAGGGTGTAGATTGAGCCCTCTGATCCCAATAACATCTGACATGACTGGGCCTTGGCCAAAGTGAAAAAACAAAACAAAACAAAAAAAACAAACAAAAAAAAAAAAAAAACTGAATTTGTGGAAAAATATAAAGGAATTTGAGAAAAAATAAAATGGATTTCACTGGGCCCTATGTAGGCAATTTAGAGTAACTACCACACACTGATAGGGAGTGAACCTGAGAAAGCTGATAGCATGTTTACTAGTGTGCGGTGGTTACTCTTAATTGTTGAAATATTCATGGTGTTTACATCCTTCATGGAGAGTGAATGAGGCAACTCCAGACCGATTCTCAGTCTCATCTGAGGTGGGGTCTTGGTTTACCCAGGCAATTTTAGGGTCGTAGAAGGCAATGACTACAATTCACAAGCATTTTACAAAGTAGTGTTAAAACAAAATATTTTTTTTCTTGGTAAAGGTATATTTAAAATAACTTTTTCCTTGAAATCTGCTTAATTAATTGTGCTGTGTGTGTGTGTGTTTCAGGTGTTCTAAGCTGCTGGAGTGTGACCTACACCCCACAGAGCACCTGTGTCTTGAAGGGCTCCACAGTGGAACTCCACAGCTATTACACATATCCTGAGGATCATACACTCACAAAGACATACTGGTTTACCACATGGCCAGATGGGAAAGAACCGGAGGATCTGGTTCAATATGAACGTTATCAGGGCCGAGTGATTTATATAAACAGTACAAAAAATAACCACACACTGAGGCTAACGAATCTGACCACCATGGACTCAGACGACTATCACTTCAGATTTGAAACTGACAAAAAGGGAGGAACGTATGCTGGTGAAAAAGTTAAACTCTCAGTTACAGGTGATCTGCATTTGATTATAGTGATAGATCCTGAAAAGAAAGAAAGAAAGAAAGAAAGAAAGTTCAAAAACATGAATTAGGCTTGTTGAAGAATGATAAAGACAATTGGTATATTGCCATTATTATCTAATTCAGATGTGCAGGTTCTCCAGAATCCTTCAACAGTGAAAGAGGGAGACAAAGTGACACTGACCTGCAGCACCACCTGCAGTCTGAGTAACAACCCCACCTACATCTGGTACAGGAACTCACAGCGTTTGAGTAACAAAGATAGCAAGCTGGACATACCTTCAGCTAGCATTAAAGACAAAGACAAATACTCCTGTGCTGTTCAGGGACATGAGATTCACACTTCACCTGAAAGGAGTCTTGATGTCAGATGTAAGTACACAATTCATATGGTCTTTTAAAATATATATTTACTGTGTAATATACAATGCCCCCTCACACACACAGATATCTAGAATAGGGTGACCAGACAACCCCTGTCTCAGGGTCTGTCCCCGATAAAATACAAGAAAACACACTTTGTCCCTGGTTTTTGAAACTAAAACATTACCTACTTTAATGATATTGACTGTAGAAATAGTAATGCTGCTGGGAATTCTGGGAAATTGGAAACTGAGTTTCATTTCAGAGGTATAGTCAGCTTAATGTAAACTGACACACAGTGAAGTGCTTCATGCAGGTGGCTAGGCAGGTGGCTAACAGATCCTCAGCCAAGGAAGAAGGATGTTCTCACCCCTGCATGTTTGCTGCTCATTACAATTCTATGTAACTAATAACCATTTCTCTATTTTTGGAGTAACTTTCCAAACACATGAAGGGCAAGGCAAGGACTATTATTTCTGTGATACATTGCATGCAGGCAGTTCAGTAACCTTACTAACAACAGTGGAAATCACCAAAAAAGTGTTAGTTGAGAGCATGCATGAGCAAGCAATGGCAATGACAAGAAAGAAGAGAAATACAATATGATCAAAGAAGAGAAGTAACGAAAAGATAAAAAGAAAATGGTGAAAGCAAAATACATTTTAGTAAGAGAGTAAAAGAATGGTTAAAATGCTGTAGTAATACTGCTGTGTTAAAAAAAAAAAACACTGAGTAGCTGATAGAACATTATGTAGAGTATAGGCTACATGTATGTAGACATCCCACAAATACGTTGTTTTATGTTTACAGATGTTATTGCAGAATCAGTGAGGAATGGTGACAGTGTGACTCTGACCTGCAGCACCACCCTCAGTCATATTACCAACCCCACCTACATCTGGTACAGGAACTTACAGCCTCTGACTAACTCACACACAACCAGCAGCAACACCCTGACCATAACCTCAGTTAGCAAAGCAGATGGTCAATACCACTGTGCTTTGAGAGGACATGAGGATCACCCATCACAGATTGTCTGTAAGTGCAGGCTGCAGTCGATGCCAAAGGCGATTCAAATGGCTGCCATTCCCTGGCCACATCTTTAGTTGTTTTGCACGTCGCTCCCCTGTTGTCATCATACTAAGCCTGCCCCATGACTTTCTACAAAGATAGAGCATTGAGATTGGTCCTACCAAGACTTGGTAGAAGACCTACTGAGGCCCTATGGTGTGTGGCTAGATGTACTGATTGAGCAAAACTATTTGCTACTACTAGGGTACATCTAGATTTCTAAGCTAGGCTGCCTCAGCTTTTTTAGTATTTTGTTGCCAATACATCAGTTTGCTGCCATTTTGAGGCATGTTTAAAGGGGTCACAGAATGGATTAATGGAGCATTTTATTTTAAGCTCTGTAGTTGTATTCAGTTTTGATTTATCCTAAATTGAACTATTCCCAACATTTCCCAAATCTGACATCACAAACAAGCTTTGTTCAAATTTGCCCATTTTTAAGTGCCTATTTCTAAGTTCAAGATTTACATATGAAAGAGAGCCCAGCTGTGTTTCATGTTCATGACAGCTCTGTGTGACCTATTATAATTTAACAAAGCTGAGGTAAAAATTGTTTTCTTTTCTTTGAACTCAGTGTAATTCGAACCATAGCCCTGTTGTTTGATTAACGATTGTGCTGTGAGTGTGTGTGTGTGTGTGTGTGTGTGTGTGTGTGTGTGTGTGTGCATATGTGTGTGTGTGTGTGTGTGTGTATATTTCAGGTGGTCTAAGCTGCTGGAGTGTGACCTACACCCCACAGAGCATCTGTGCCTTGAAGGGCTCCACAGTGGAACTCCACAGTTATTACACATATCCTAGGGATCATACAGTCACAAAGGCATACTGGTTTATCATATGGCAGGCTGATAAAGAACCCGAGGATTTGATATTAAATGAGCATTATCAGGGCCGAATGAATTACGCTGAAAACACCAAAAATGACCATACTTTCATCTTAAAAAAACTGACCATTGGAGACTCAAATATCTATCGCTTCAGATTTGTAACTGATAAAAAGCGTGGAACGTATTCCGGTGGAAGTGTTGAACTTTCAGTTACAGGTAATTTCATTTAGGTGTCCTCAAGAACACATTGAGCAACTCTCAAGAACAATGAAGATACAAGGTATTGTGTATTTTCCATGAAATTTTAATTTCATTCAGATCTGCAGGTGCTGGTGAATCCTTCAGTAGTGACAGAGGGAGAAAATGTGACCCTGACCTGCAAGACAACCTGCAATCTGAGTCTCACCTACATCTGGTACAGGAACTCACAGCCTGTGGGTAGTAACCACACAGCTCACAACAGGCTCTACATACATTCAGCTGGCATCGGGAACAAATACTCCTGTGCCTTAAAAGGATATGAGATTTACAAATCGCCTGAAAGGACTCTCAATGTCAGATGTAAGCATATAAAATTCTTTTTTTTTAAACCTTGGTAGGAACTACATGGAAATAACTAAATTAATGAAATGTTTTATTATCCTAAAATGAAGTGATTCTTTAAAATATTTCTAAAAGGTGCCTCAATTAAGCATTGATTCATCAATATTTCTAGTGGAATGCAGTTTTATATAACTGCTGACATGTTCACAATGGAGGAAGGAACCAAACTTCAATAACCTCCATGTACCACCCTATGAGGTGATGCATGGCAGCCATTTTGTGCAAGAATGTTCACCACACACCACAGTTGAAATTAGTTATTAACCTGGGCACAGAGAATCCAGTTGCACTGCTAACACTGACTTATTCTCGATATAATATTTCTGACAGATAGCCCAAGAAACATGGAAGTTTCAGTTCAGCCATCTGAACTAGCAGAGGGCGAATCAGTAAATCTGACTTGCAGCAGCATGGCCAACCCACCAGCAAAAAACTACATGTGGTATCAGAAGACTGGAAATGAGTCTTTTCAGGTTGGGTCGAGTCAGACCTTCAGCATTGCAAGTGTCAGCTTGGGCTGGAAGGATTACTATTTCTGTGTGGCTGAGAATGAGATTGGACAAAACAGATCTTCAGTGGTCCAGATATATGTGCCATGTGAGTGGTCAACTTTTTACGTTTTCACCACCATTAGGACTGCATTTTTTGTTATCGTTCTCTATCTCTAATCATACACTAGCACTACAGCAACAGTACAATATTTTATTCTACTATAGAAATTTGTCACATGAAACCATGAAAAACAAAGGAACAACAACACCCTGTGTTCACGCATAGACAAAAAAAGACAAAGAAGCCAAGTGCTCTATTTGTCCAGTGGTAGACTCCAGACAAAGTTGGAGGTGGTAGTATAGCTGAAACCGGTCGGTGTTGATAGTTTACCCCATGCTAATAAACATCTACATTTACATTTATGCATTTAGCAGACACTTTTATCCAAAGCTACTTACATTTGTCAAATATCAACTACATCAGGGGCCAGTCTCGCCTAGAGCAACTTAGGGTTACGTGCCTTGCTCAAGGGCACAACAGGGGCAGCCAGGATTCAAACCCACAGTTTCCAGGCTACTAGCATGCTAGCCGGCTAGTCCAAACAACACCCTGTATGGCTTAAACTGGGTGCTTAAACTTTCTAGACATTAAATCAAGCATGTAGAGAAATAAAGCAAGCATTCGACAGTTTGGTGTACTTTTATAATCACCTCAAGTGTTTTGGGCTGATTCCCTTCTTCAGTGTGAGATATGGACATTTTCACATGTAACCATCCACTGTGTACTAAGATTTCTCTTTTTCCTTTACTTACAATTTTCATGTGAACCCCCCACCCCCCACCCCGTTTCCTAAACTGTCAAAAAAAAAAAAAAAAGATCCCTTCTGGCCCCTGGTGGTCGGAGTTGTGACTGGAGCCATGCTGTCTGCTGTAGCAGTTGGAGTCCTGATGAGAGTTATGGTTTACAAAAGAGCGTGAGTTCTGCATAGTCCTGTGATCGTGTCGTATGTGTCACCTCAGTAAGGCTGTCTTGTTTTTGAACAATAATCACTGATGGTATGATCACATTTAAGAGAGTTTGCATATTAACAATATAACAATCTCTCTCTCTCTCTCTCTTTTCTATGGATGAAAAACAGAGAAGTGAGAGGCACCACAGCTAGTTCAAAGGTACAGGGTACACAAGTAAATGTAGGCTTCAAATCAGTTGGAATACATATACGGTATATCATATATAGCCTATATATATATATATATATATATATATATATGAAGATATGGACATCATTTCAATTAAGTGACTGTATTGCGACGATGAAAGCCACTATCTTTTGTTAATGACAAATCTATATAATGTTGATGACACGTCAGTGTAAAAATGCTTCCGCCTGATTGTGTGTGTTTTAAACAGTGTGCAGACAACTACAACAGTGACAGAACATATGCGGCGCTTGGCCTCCAGACTACATCCTCTGACTATGAAACCCTAGAAGTAAGTTCACCTTGTTTGTTCTCAAATGGCATGAAATGGCTAATGAGTACCACACATTCCATATGGTCTGCTTTTTATGAGTATGTTTTTATGTTTATTAGGCCTGCCTGGTTTCCTGTTCTATGAAAGAGAAATCCGGTGTGATTCAGTCCATAGGCCTGTTATTTGCGGTCATGAGTGCTGTCTGTTGGAAAAAAGAACGAGAACATTTGATACAACCGATAGAAAAGCAAACCTGCAGCTAACATTAATTGATTGGGGCATATGAAAATGAAACTGTTAGTGTGGGTTTCTATGCCCAATTTAGACAGCTCAATCTACAGGGTTATGGATTGGTTCACACTAGATTTCTCCTTTAATTAACAATAGCTTTAACATTCAAACAATGTTAGTGTGTAGGGATGACTTCTGCCCCTGTTTATTTTGCCTGCACAGACATGCACAAACAATTTCATTCAAATTTTCAACATACTGGGTGCCAACACATCACACAGGTGGTGTGTATGTGCTTGTAAGATTCACCGTTGCCCTCCTTAATGGGATTTGTATGAGATTCAATTCAATTCAATTCAATTCAGTTGTATTTATACAGCGCCTTTTACAATAGTATTGTCTCATGGCACTTTACAGAAGGAGCACCCAAGAGCAAAAGTGGCAAGGAAAAACCCTCTTATGTTTAGTTAGTCTAGGAAGAAACCTTGGGCAGATCCACGACTCAAGGGGCTAACCCAACTGCCAGGGGTCATGCAGGAAAATTACAATCAGTAGTAACCATGATAGACTACAAGTTGTCTATAGTTTTAGCTAAGGTTCATAATAGTTCCAGACTATTATCCCACTTTACATTACATAGTAGTCAGTCCATAGGTGGTTATCAGGAATTATGGCTGGGCAGTGTAGCAGTGGCCATACATAGTGTTAAACTCAAGGAGTGAGATGGGTCATAGGGGTAACAATAAGGGTCCATTTGACAGTGCCATTGTGAGGGGGGTCAGTCACAAAGCCTCAGGGAAGGGGAGTCGGTCCTGGCATGGTCGTCTAGAAAGGGCCTCTATGATGGAGAGTCGGTCCTGGCATGGGCCTCCTGTAGTGTTGGTTGCAGTCCTCTCAGGAAGGGAGGGTGAGAGGAGTCCACCGGAAGTATAGAGAGAGGGGAAAGAGAGAGAGTTGTACGGCATGACACGTGATGGTTTTGTGGCAGCACTAGGCTATAGCAGCATAACCCAGCACCACTCATGCCTCACAATTGGGGGCAACAGCAGAGGCAGTCCCCTCCAAAAGACCCATGAGAAGTGATGCACCATCCCTAACCATGGGAAACAGTAAAGCGGAAGGTTTTAAGTGTAGACTTAAAGATATTGAGAGTGACGTGGGCGGCGGGGGGGATTATTCCACAAGAGCACACGGTAACAGAAGGCTCTTCCTCCTATCATAGATTTTGATATTCTTGGGATTACAAGAAGACCAGCATTTTGGGATCTTAGGGTTCTAGGAGGGTAAGGGACAAGTAAGTCTTGTAATATATGTTGGAGCATGGCCATTGAGGGCTTTGTAGGTTAGGAGGAGTATTTTAAAATCGATTCAACTTTTAATAGGGAGCCAATGTAAGGAAGCAAGGATAGGAGAGATATATTCATATTTTTCAGTCCTAGTGAGTGTTCCGGCCGTGGCATTTTGTATTACCTGTATTGTTTTTGATACAGGTATTACTACACCCAGAGAACAGAGCATTGCAATAATCGAGCCTGGAAGTAATAAATGCATGTATTAATTTTTTCAGCATCTTCAAAGGATAGGAACTTTCTAACCTTAGCAATATTTCGTAGGTGGAAAAAAGATGTTTTTGAAATGTGTTTTACATGACTATTTAGCAAGAGGTTCTGGTCAGTAATTACCCCGAGGTCCTTAACTTTTGTGTTACATGACACTGAGTCAGTTTTGGTAAAGAGGTAGAATGTTGTTCAGCTGTTTAGGGCCGATCATCATAACTTCAGTTTTCTCAGAGTTTAAACATAGGAAATTATTAGTCATCCAGGTTTTAATGTCTTGGAGGCAGGCATCAAGTTTAGTTATTGGCATATAGTCATTTGGCTTCATGGAAAGGTAAAGCTGGGTATTATCAGCTTAGGAGTGGAAAGTAATGCCGTGTTTTACATGACTATTTAGCAAGAGGTTCTGGTCAGTAATTACCCCGAGGTCCTTAACTTTTGTGTTACATGACACTGAGTCAGTTTTGGTAAAGAGGTAGAATGTTGTTCAGCTGTTTAGGGCCGATCATCATAACTTCAGTTTTCTCAGAGTTTAAACATAGGAAATTATTAGTCATCCAGGTTTTAATGTCTTGGAGGCAGGCATCAAGTTTAGTTATTGGCATATAGTCATTTGGCTTCATGGAAAGGTAAAGCTGGGTATTATCAGCTTAGGAGTGGAAAGTAATGCCATGTTTCCTTATAACAGATCCTAAAGGTAAAATGTATAAGGAGAATAACAGGGGTCCTAGCACTGAGCCTTGGGGTACACCAAACTTTACTTTGGTGTGGAATGATGACTCATTATGAGCATGTACAAACTGGTAGCGACCAGAGAGGTACAATTTGAACCAGGCTAATGCAGAGTCTTTGATGCGTATCATGTGTTCAAGTCTGTGTAGTAGGATACCATGGTCAATAGTGTCAAAGGCAGCACTAAGATCCAATAGGATTAATATTGATATATATATCCATTATCAGATGAGACAAGGAGGTCATTGAAGACTTTAACTAGGGCTGATTCTGTACTATGATTAGCTCTAAAGCCTGACTAGAAGGTTTCCCGGATATTATATTTTAATTTAAAAAGCTAAAGATTTGCTTAGACACTATTTTTTCAAGTATTTTTGATACAAATGGGAGGTTAGATATGGGTCGGTAGTTAGCCAGGACATCCAGGTTTTTTAATAGATAGTTTAATAACAGATGTCTTGAAAGATTTTGGGACATGCCCAGCTATGAGTGAGACATTTATAATTTTAAAAATCGTTTCAGCCAATAGAGGGAGAGCAGCCTTAAGAAGATCTGTTGGGATAGGATCTAGTAAGCATGTTGAGGCTTTAGCTGAGGAGACCAAATATGTAATTTCTGATATATTGGTGGATGTGAATGAATCAAGGTATGCTACAGGTTGACTAGAGCTAGCTGTAACCATTACATGTGGTCCAACTGGATTTGAGATTACAAGGATTACAAGGTTGTTTCTTTTAAGTCTAATAGATTCAATTTTGCCATTTAAAAAGTCCATGAAGTCATTGCTATTGGAATGGAGTGGGTCACCTCATTCCTACTTTTTGTTAGATGGGATGTTAAAAAATATTTCGGATTATTTTTATTATTGTGTATTAGTGAGAAATAATATGCTGATCTGGCATTGTTATGTGCTGTCTTTCCAAGCAAGGCGGAACACTTCAAGGGAGATCTGCATATTAATATTTTATATCATAGAAACTGTATGAAAACCTTATAAAATAATTTAAACAATACATGCATGTAGTGGTTTACTTGTGAAATGGCTGTAGGTTTTTTATTTAGTAAAATATTTATTTCTTTCATTCAGTAAGCCATTTATTTGTGTATTTTACACATATTTTCACATATTTAAGAAACTATGGATGTAAGGTACAGCAACACTTTATTTTATATGTTACCATATCTGTTTTATAATTGATTATTGTATTGTATTGTAATTTTTTTGTGCGTGTGTGTATAGTTCCCAGAGTGTGAAGATGTGTGCTGATGGAGTCCCATGCACCTCTACAACTCCTGTCCTATTTGACGATCAGCCTGCACAAGATGAGAATAAAACCTAAAGGAGCTATGCATCACACTTTTATCCAAAAATGACCTAGAAACAGCAGAATGTGAATAAATAACTGAACTGAAGTTAGTTTGCAATTCTGGCTCCAGGTCTCTCATTCTGGCTTACATATAGGATCACATTCTGCCAGTGTGTACCAGGCCTCTGTGTTAAATGAAATGACTGTGTTCACGACGACTCAAAACCAACAGTATTCCAGGGGTACTACAATTTACGCCTCAGCAGACCCACACTGGTATGAGGAAATGTTTCCATACTCAACCAGCAGGTGACGCTGACTGCAGAATACTATAGTATAAACTACAGTATTCTATACTTGTGTAGTTATTTCCTATTGTGAGTTTGTGAGTTGAGTTGTTCAGTGAGAAATTCAGTGAGAATAGGCAGGGACTGTTTTCATACAAGATTCCTATACTTTACTTATTACTTATACTGTTTGTATTTTTTGACATTCCATGTGGTGAAAGTTTTGGTTTTAAATATAATTTTCTGCTTATATTGCATATAATGAAATTTTGCCTTGTGTGTCAATGCAAAATAGAAGACCTGTTGATATTGAACACATTGCCTTGTCTGTTGTAGCATCAGTATTTTGAGATATAGTATACTTGTAAATTTTGTGTTATGATTTTATGATCATTTTTCTTTAATTCTTATGAAGACTTTCCCCTTCTTACCAAATATTATGTAGTTTAGCTTAGTGAAAATAATTAAATAAAAACAATGTTTGTCAAATACATCACCTTTGTAAAATGCTGTGTGTGTATGTGTGTGTCTGCGTTTGTGTAGGTAATACATGTCCCAAATAGCTGGTGGGAACAACAAATCTACAGCATTTTGTGAGCTTTCAAAAAGCAAGGTGACCAACGAGTTAATCTAAAGGGTTTCTGCGGACTCTCAAAATGATTAGATTATATTATATTATATTGTGCACTTGGTCTAAAATACATTTTCAATGGGTCTTAAATTGTTCTGTGTAATGAATTATATACCGTAATTGCTCCTGTGCATTGTATTTTTGAGTGGGTTATGCTATTTTATACCCCGGGTACAAATAGGCAATAGGGTAAAAAAAGGCTATTGACCCCCACGATAACAAACACATTTGCGCATACGCAAAAAACACAGCAAAGGTATTGATATTCCTTTCTGTGGAATAGGCTTCACAAGAATATTCTTGATAACATTGGCAGTGGAGAAATCAGGTGTTGCTTTTGTTTAATCTTCATTCAGTGAATGAATACAGTATATAGTTTAAGAATGGTTTGCAACCCTGTTTTAATGGTTGGATCAGTGGTTGTTCTTCAACCAGAAGCCGATTAGTTGTAGCCTAGTGAATAAGGAGGGTGCATACAGAGAACAGTGTCATGGGTGCAAATCCAGCCCAAGTCCAGAGGATTTTGTAGTTTTTATTTAATGGTAATATTTTTAGGGTATATTTTAAAAATTCAGTTTTATACTTTCGGAAAAGAAACGTGTGTCCATGGTTAGGCCTTCGAATATCAGTAAATGATATTCTATGATATCTCTCTATCAAAATCGAATTCCTTCCTTTGCCTGAGATGGAGGAAGTTTAGAGACCAAAGGCCTTGCTGAAAAGGTGTGTTTTTAGGTGTGTTATGCACAGGCCAGGTGCAAACAGCATTGTTGGCTATATGTTCCTAGGTGCAAATAGTATATGCCTAAATTTACGTTTCAAATCACACAACCCTGTCCGATTTTTTTGCCAGAAAGTGCATCACAATGTTCTTAAATTTCAATCATAATGGTCATAAAAGGCCTTAAATTGAACTTGTTGCAACCTGCAGAAACCCTGATCTAGACTGAGTTGACCAACTGTGCGAAGAGGCTGGCAGATGTGACAGAACAAAAAAGGAAAGGCTTCTGCATGAAAGGTGCTACAAACAAACAAACAAATAAATACAACCAGGGAAAGTGTAACGCCTCATTTACACCTCAATTAGTGCACACATGGTTTTGGTCCGTTTTCATTTAGAATGCATGTTAACAGATTAGACGACACATACCGCACATGTGTTCTGTGCTGTCCACCTTACGCTGTGTGCAGTGTGCGCTGTTTAACGTGGTCTCTATAGACTCTAAAAGACAGCTTGGGCAGCCAGTTTGCACAGGAAACCGTTTCTGGTGTGAATGCACAGACGCACACACACACACACACACACACACACACCCTGCCTACGCACAGCAACAGCTATGGACTGTGTGGTCACAACAAGGTGCAGAAGTGAGGAAAATGGTAGACACATCCGAGATAACTACTGGATAGATGTTATGACTGCTGTGGAGGAGGATGACATGTCTGCATCTGAAGTGTGCTTCAAAAACAAAAGCTGATTAACAGGGAACTCTTACTGAGAATATTGCTCTAAAATATTAGTTAGGCACATTCCTTTAACTTACACTCAGTCCAGTCTTCATGCATCAGAGGAATTAAAAAAAAAAAAAAAAAAAGAATCAGCCTTCTGGAAAATTTTGGAAATTTGATGTGCTTTCTACAGTGTCTCTTTATCCTAGTATATATACACTCACACACACAACCTGTATGCATATATACTATGCGTGTACATACAATTGTGTCTGAGGGGATATGCACTTAGCATTTCCTTAGTTTCCATTAGAAGTAAAACAATAAAACATATTTGAGTGGCCCATCTTGCCCTCTTCGTCGTCAAAATCGTTGTCCACTTAAATATCAGAAATGCGTTTTTAAATGACAAACAGCTCTTACATGAAGACAGGATAAGTCATGTATGATTAGCTTCTGAACTAATATCCTGTCCACCATCTTCAAGATTATGGGTGTACTCTTCCCAACACCATAATAGTTAACTAAGCCAACCACCAAAACCATGTTGTTGGGAAAACGCACCCCACGGTAACTTGAACAAAGCTATAATTCAATAACTATTTTGTATACTCTACCTAGCTAATTAGAAACAGACTTCAGTCTCAAATTCCTGAGTTGCATTTATGTGAACAGTGTTGGCAAACTGTACTCACCTGGTCCCATCAACTCTCCCTCATATCCGTTATCTTTGTCTTCCTCCTTAATTTTCATCACAGTTTTTCAGTTAATCCAAAAGCAAGTATTACAAGGACATTCACAGACATTCCTCAAAAGAAAAATCCAGAATCAATCAGACCATATCCTTGCTCTTTGAGGCTGTCGGTAGGTATAAGAATGACAACATTTGGTACAATGTAGACCTAATTTGCGAACTGGCAGCTAACACTAACAGATGCGGGTTCTGAAAACAAAATTTTCTTCCCCTCATCAGTAAGCATTGGCTGCCGTTTCACCATTTGGTCAATGTTGCACAAAATTTTGTCAACAGGGCCACGGGTTGACTCACTCCCATAATCCTTTGAATTGTTCACATTGTTTTGTGCTGAGTAGCCTACTAAACTAAATTCTTGTAGAAGATACATGTAAGAATGGACATTTTAAGGAATAAAGAAACATCTTCATCCAAAATGTTTTCATCTTCTTATCTTTATTAGAAACTCAGAAGACAAGCTTGCTTTTAAAAAAGTGCTTAGTAGTATACAATTGTAGTTGTACAATTTAACAACCTTGTTAATCTTGTAGAAGATGCATCTAAGGATGGACATTTTAAGGAATAAAGAAACATCTCCCACCAAAAGTTTTCATTTTTTTATCTTTTTTAGAAACTTGGAAGACAAGTATGCTTTTAAAAAGTGCTTAGTAGTATACAATTGTAGTTGTACAATTTGTACAAGTTGTCCAGACATTGCCTACTGGTACATCTAGGCACGACCCATTGAGACTAATTAGCTCATTGCTAACTGATAACAGCTAAACAGAGATGACAGCTTTGGAAGACAGCATCAAAATGGTCATGCCTAGTTGATATACTAAGATTGTTTATTATTATTGTAGTGTTATTGGTACTGATGTGAAAAAAATTAAGTGAAAATCACATTAGGGTGTGTACTGAAATAATACTACTGCACAAAAAAAAAAAACATTAAAAAAATATCAAATGTTTCAGACTGCATGTACGTTTCACACAAGGTGTCAAAATGTCTTAATGTGCCATTTTGTACTGTTAATTTACACAAAAGTAATAGTTAGAGTAGTTATGTCTCAAGTTGCATATCCTCTTTAGTAGAGAGGAGTATTCATTTTTCAAGCTAAAAAACATATATCTATTGGCACTGTAATTCTAAAATACAGATCTTGTGGCCCAAACCATCAAATTAAAAATCCCATAATACCATTAAGAAAAAAAAAATATGTTACTGTATTAAACATTTGTATGACGGTGTCTGCTTTGGGAAAAATGACACAGTATCACACTGCACTGCACCTTTTTTTTTTTTTTTTAAACTTGCATTCTCTTTCTCTGGACTTGCAAAAAAGGCACTTAGGGTGTTGGTAACAATTATACCAGTTCTAGCAGGAGGCGAAAAATAATAAGACTGCAGACCCATAATACAGTAGGCTAAATATTAGTGTTGCAACAGTTTTTGATACTTCTGGAAATCTGTCACACTGCATTCAGTAAATGATTACAACAGTGATCCATTTCAGTTTCAAACAGTTTTGCATTAATTTTACATTAGCCTTGTCTTGTGCTCAAGCGGCTTACATGTCCAACATTCCGTTGTGTTACATTAACATATAATATTCTGTTTCAGTAACATCCCTCGTTTTTTCCCATGATGAAAAGGAAAAGCTCTTCCTGTGGTCTTTGGTGGTCGTCCTCTCTTTCTTTTCTGTGGAGGAGGAGGAGCAGCCAGAGCACCACCAGGCACCAGGCCGGGGAGGGCATCCAGAGGGGAGGCCTGCAGTGCAGCACCCAGGAAAGAAGAAGTGGCTGGCAGACAGAAGTGGATAGAGGCGCCCTGTGGCAGCGTGGAGGATGGTGATAGTGGTGCTGGTGGTGGTGGTGGTGGTGGCAGTCCTGGTGAAAAAGCACCTGGTGATGGTGATGGAAGAGTGCCGGTTGGTGCACAACTGGTGCCAAAAACAGGGAAGGCGGTTGCAGTGGTGGCGATGACCGAGACTGGTTCTTTGAGCGTCTGAACAGCATTTGCACTAGTAGCTTCAACAGAATCAGAGCCACCACGCCTTGACTCCAGGGAAGCGCGCCCCTGTTCAGACAACTCTTCAAATTTCCTGTTTCTTTCCAGCTCCAGCTGGGCTTTTTGGACCTCCAACAGAGCCGCCAGAGCTGCCTGCACCTCCTGTAAGGACTTCAGGCACGATTTCTGGACCTCCAGGCTAGCTGTTTGGACTCGGAGCGTTTCGTTCAGCAGACGGCTGCTCTCTTCTTGTTTGCTCAAGAGCATCTGAACTGTTGGGGGCGTCAACGTTATTGCCGAGGATGGGAGATGAAGGGGTGGAGATGGGGGAGGAGAAAGAGGAGCTAGAAGGTCTCGTGGCAGACGTTCCATGTTGGAACTCTCAGAGTTGCTCTCATCAGACCGTAAGGAATCATCAGGAGGTGTCACTACAATAGACAAAAAACAAACATACACCATTGTCACTAATTCGGTGATCCTAAGGGGATTCAAATACATATTGGTGATACTAGGAGCATTCATCTACATATTCCAAGACAATATACTCATGGAATGAACACCAATTATTATCTGGTGTCACAGTCCTGCCTAGTACCTCTACTCAATATTGCATTTCCTTACAGTACTATGTCAGGGTCCAAAGGCTTCGGTTTGCCCCAAATAGATTTTTATCTCCAATCAGTGAATAGAAATTCAAGGCAGAACCAATAGTGTACGTTTAAATGTTCCCAACCACCGTAAAGGAATGATTATTGAGAGTGTCCAGACTCTTTGTGAAGCAACAGAGTCTTGTCTATCAGGCTAACTCTCACCAACATAAATAAAAAACAAAACTATCTGCAGAATTTTCACCCTCCTAAACCTGAGCGAATACCGTAACTTCAAGCCCTACCCACCTGCGCAGTCGACGGACATCCCTGGCTTGGCGGTGATCATTTTCATCCTGATGGCGATCCTCTCCTCCAGTGGTGTCAGCTGGGGTGCTCTCTGCTCTTGCTGCCCACCTCCACGGCCATCAGATGCCCAGGCAGGCGCTAGCTTGGCCTTCAACTGGTTCTTCAGGTAGCTCCATTTCTTGCGTAACTCCTCTAAGTCTCGGGGCTGAGCCCATGAGGCTACAGCAGTGAGAGCGGCATTGAACTTGGTCGTGATCTGAGTCCACACACGAACACTGCTGCTGCTGGCAGGCACAAGCTGATTGCGCTCGCCGAACAGCGCCTCCCAGTGGTTGAGGATCTCTGTGTAGAGAAGATCCTCCTCCTCTTTGGAGAAACGACGACCAGAGCCTAGGGGTTGAAGAAGATTTTTGGAGAAAGGACAGATCAGCGAGAAGCACTGCTTTAGCATGTCATACAATACATTTACAATACAATGTATTGCTTGTTTTAATTAACAGGCAAGTATTGCAAAAATCTGCTTATTTAGAAGTTCATATCCAGAACTATTTTTTCAACACATTCCTTTTCAGGGGCTTTTAACTGACTGTGAACCTTACAGCCTTACATTCCAAGTCAGTGGAATCAGTTTTGAAGACCGTTCCACAGTAAGACCGAAACCATCGAATGTTAGAACCAGAGTGGAATATTCCACAGTAAAACTACAATACAAAATGGCTGGATAGAGGCCATCATAGACCATAACTTGAAAATCGTACAGCAGCTGAAATTTTTTGGGTTTGGGATTACATCTTCTACAAATTACCGACACATCACACAAGGAGACAAACACAAAGAGCAGGTGTGGACACTCACTGGCAATAGTTCCCGTCTTGCCTTCAGCTGCGTCCTGTTCCATCCTGGATAGGATCCTCTGCTTCAGCAGATAGAGGTCGTCTTCGGCGGTCCCTCCCTCTCCCGGCTGCTCTTGCACGGGTTCCTCGTGGAGCTTCTGCTTCCTGAGGTGGCACCACTTCTTCCGCACATCCTCCCCACCGCGGATGACCGGGGACCCAGATCTGGCGTTCATCTTGGTGGCGATGATGTCCCAGATGGCCGAACGACTGCCGCGAGGTAGGAGCTTGCGGCGCTCACCAAAAAGCTCTTCCCAATGATGAAGAATCTCCTTGTACAAAATCTCCTCTTCGTTTTTGCTGAAGCGCTTGTGGTAGGCCTGGACTACAAAACAGCATAAGATTCAATCAATGGTTAGCTGTGGGAGCAATGAAAATCATTCATTCAAGTTAATATCCGACATTGTGAATCTAGGCAATAGATCAAAGCTCATAAAGTAAAATCAGCAATTACATCTATTATTTACATCATTATTTACACTGAGAATCAAGAATAATTTAATAAAAGGGCAGAAACGCACATGTTCTGTCAGGATCTTGTAGTAATCCTAAAAGGAGAGAAAGAGAGAGAGAAAATCAAGCTTTAGATGCAGTAGTTATCATAATGACAGATGGTAACTTGGATAAGTAGAAAGCAATTTTCAATGTCCTCCCTGAGATCTAAGCCTTGCTCACACTGTTAAGTGAATGAGTTTGCAAGGCTGAGTGCCCACCTTTGGTGATTGGGACACCACTTGTGACAAATCGTTCACTTAACATCACTTAAGTCACATTGCAAACACGTTTCACAAAGTATCAATGTAACCACAGCCGCTACTAATGACATCTTGATGACAACCAAAAGGATCTGATTCTGCTACACTGAATTAGAATCTTATTGGCTGTCTGCTGTGAAATGGGCCCATTGTTTACAGGCATTTGACATTACCATGCTTCCCCAGTGTTTTACTTCACAATGCTACAAACTGTGGGTAATTCCCTTTGGGTCTACATGCCATGCCAACTTTAGGAAAGGGCTCATTAGGGTGAGCCCTCATGCATTTCAAATTTTGACAGCAGGACACCCCTAATCCCTTGCGAAATTTTAAGTCTGTGAGTCTGTAAGGGCAGTCATTGAGACAGGGCCAATGTTAAATTGAAGCCAAAGGACTGCATGTTGTCATGTCAAGAAGTCTTACTGCCTTATGTAAGCTGTATACTGAAACCGTGGAAATACCTATGATACCACTCCAAGTCATTTTCTGTCATGTTTATGTTTTCGAATATCACCTCTAGACCTGCCCTGTAACAGTTTAGTAATTAAAAACACTAATCACTGGCTTTTATACACAAGAATTCAAGCCAGTACATAACCATAATGGGAATAACCTCAGTCTAACTATGATATGCCAATAAAAATAAAATAACTTCGCTTTTTTACTATTTCAGATAACTTGCCTCAATTTAACCAGCGTTTCTGCCACTATCTATAATGGATAGCTCTGGTTTGTAAGCACACAACCACCCATTTAGCTAACCGCCAGCAACCAGTGGAACCTATGGCTAAGGTATCTCCTCTGAAGTGCAATAAACATCTGAATGCCTTAGGTAGGCCTAGTGGTGGTAGACACAAATGATCAATCTAGATGACATCATTCAGAGCTTTAATACAGTCTACACACAGCAATCAAAGTTACACAAATTAAACCACTGCAAGTGTTGGTAGAAAACCAACAGAAATAAAGTAAAAAAAGTTTTCCAGTATAATAAATTTCACGCTTACCTTCGACATCACATCCACCATCACTTCCTGTGGTTGTCTCCTTCATCCTGGAGGCCACCTCAGCCTCTAGCTCGCTGAGCTCAGATCCAGGTTCCTCTTTCCCCGAGGCATTGATCACCGCCAGCTTGGCTTTCAGCTGGTTCTTTAAGTAGTACCATTTCCTGCGAACCTCCTCCCCCTCCCGCACCATCCCAGATGAGGCCTGGACGGCGGCGGCCACCTGCCTCCAGATGGAGCCTCGGCTCACGCGGGGAAGGAGGTAGCTCCGCTGGCCAAAGAGCTCGTCCCAGTGACTGAGCACCTCCCGCCACAGTGTGGCCTCCTCCTCGCGGCTAAATCGTTTTTTGCAAACTAGCCATGGGATATGGAGGGTAAATTGAGAAGAGAAAACACACAGAAACGCACAAAGACACACAACAAACAATGAGTGACTTTGAACAAAATTGTTAAGCTACTGTTTTGTTTGTTTTGTTTTCTTGGTTGCCCTTACATAAACAAACTGATAGGCCTTAGCCTTTGTTGGTCAACCATGCCATGTCTCATAACTTAGGGTTGACTAAAGGTTAATCTGTTTTCATTATATTTCATTATATTTGAATGGCTCTACTTGACCAGCACAGGTCTGATCATTAGACGTAGAAGCACCAGCCAGCCACCAGCCACCACCAGCACCAGCCAGTTTTGTTCTTTTCACACTATAGTTCTTCTGGAGGTCTTAGACCTCTTACTAGTGCTTTGGATTATGGGGGTTGTAGTTGCACTGGGCCATATATTTTCATCAGGCTATCCATTGCGAGGTTCATAATTATGATAAAGATAATGGTGTTTGGTGTGGTGTTTTTGTTTTCATAAAAACAGTTCTTTTGGGCATTTCCAGCATTATAGATGTGACAGAACATAGGCAAGCATCATTATTTTTTTATGACCTGTTGGCTACAGTTGAGTAGGCCTACAGCAAATTCTCAAATTTAATATACTAATTTGCGTCAGAAAAAATATGTAAATAATAATAATAATTTCCAGGATTCTGACTGGATCTAATCTGAACATCTGTCACTCAACACAGGCCTACTAACAAAATCACACCAACTCCCACTGCGTTAGGGCCAACCCACCTGGTTAAGCGCAACACAAGCTAAAGTAGTTAGCTGCTCGCGTCCAAAATGACAGTGATGACTGTACTGCCGCTTTCTCTGAAAATACTACACTGTGCACATGCATGTAAAAACTTTGACAGATACGACTGAAAAATGGTGAGCAATTGCCGCGTTATGGTGTAGATACTCGTTGAATTAAAAATGTTGCAAAGAACACATTTGCCTATACGTTTCAAGTCTGAAGCATGTTTTATTATCAACTAGCCGTGACATATTATTGGCTAAAATGTAAAGGAGCAAGCAATGCCACAATGGAAAGCCTTGAAGGATAAGATAAAATGCAAAAAGGCAAAGTGAACCCAGAGCATTTTATGTTCACAATGCGGTAATTAAGTGAACCGTACCGCAGACTTTTTAGCAAACCATACTGAGACCACCTCTCAAGATGGTCTCTGTACGGTTCATCTTAAAGACGTCTTAAAGACGCGGCTGCAGAGTTCACATCTGCGGGAAAAAAATGTTGAGTCATCGGTCTGAGTTTGTTTTAAGGGCTGAAAGGGTCCAAGTGTAAAAACACCCTAAAAGTGGACCAAAAATTGAAACCCAAACAAAAAGAACTTAGTTTTGTTGAAAGAGGACCATGACCTCTCTCTGGTCTTCTTCAACTCTTATGAGGCCTTCGTTTCTTTCTGTTCATGCTATAATTCTTTTGGTGGTCTCAGACCTCTTAGATCTAAAACCACATCCTAAATGACAGGGCCAATTGTGCTGCCGTTTTCTCTGTGAAAATACTGTGCTGTGCCTTGTCATATTCATGTAAAAATTTTGACAGAAAAATTGTGAGCATTTCTGTCACATTATGTGGTAGATATTCGTTGAATTCTACACATGTCGCAAAAAACACATTTGTTTGTATGTTTCAAGTCTGAAGCGTGGTTTCTTATGCATTTATGGCTATATAAATGTTGCATTTATTGCTAGTTCATACAAATGACCATTAACACCATTAACGAAAGTCCAATTTCCGCTTTAGACTGGTATGTTACAAAGCACCTTGTCCACTGTCCACAGTCTCAGTTGACCTTAGCTCCCAAGTAACGAAAGCCCAGCCAGCACAGAAAAAGTCTTGTTTGTTTGCAGCACTGATAGTGGTGAGGAATGAAAGTGGTGTAACAATTACATGAAGAGAACGTACATAAATAAGATTATAAATAAGATGCGTTTCAAATGCTTTTATCACTGTAAAATGCAGGTATGTTTTGTGGATGCGTCACCAAAATATACACACGTATTTTTGTTTGCACGCATCACTTTGAAAATCGCAATTTAGCACGTGCTGTCCCAACATCTAACTCAAAGTGTAGACCCAACGTTGAATAATTTTGACCCGTTTCATCTAACTTAGGTTTACCTGTCGGACACCCGTGGGCACACAAACCTGTGAAGGACTCTGACACTGGGTAAGGTATAACAAAGCTACTGGCTAACAGACGCAGCACCAGCATCCCAGGTGCATACTGGTATAGATAAAATTGCATTTTTTTTTTCTTCATATGAATAAAAATGGTTCCATTATTTTCTCTATATTCTATTACAGTAATCATTATATAATGTGTGAATGTGTTTGTATGCAGTATGGTGTAACACTGTGAGCATGCAGGTTTCTGGAATTAGGTTTTGTGAACCGGCAGTTATGTTGCGTTGCGTTGTAGAAAAAAACGACGGCAACTCAGCGACCCCAAATGGGTTTATGTGTACTACCCCTTCAGACTGCCACTCAAGCATACATTTTTTGACTGTTTTGTTATCAAAGACACACCACTGACGAGGCCCTGATCACTTACTGTGAGAGAGGTCCGAATAGCTGTCGCCCACCTCCTCTTCCTCTGACAGGGTTCTTATTTCCATGATAATTCCTGAGGGTTCTGCTTCTTGCCCGTTAGGCTGGTCATTCAGCGGTTCTATCTTAAGGTCCCGTTCAGTTACATCGCCTATTTAGCACAGAGAGAAACAAAAACAATTCAAAAGTTCTGCCTTTTCATAAGTTTCTGTAACATGCTGGGTATGCGTGTTCTGCTAAAGCAGGGGTGGGGAAAGCCTTTGATCCGGCCCATGAAGGCAAGGCCATTTGGCTGACAGAAATTACAAGCAGAGGCAATTACAGGAAGTAGTAAAGTTTAAACTTATTCAGAATATGCGGAATGTGACCCTGAGATTGAAAATGTTATGACTTCCATGTTGAAAGTAATATATGACAGAAGTGTAGAAAATTGGTAGGATGGTAATGAGCAGTTAAACCTCCTGGGATGGGATCTCAAGGCAGAATGGTAGTGATGAGTGATGATGACACCAGTAGCAATGCTTTTTCACTTACTGTGTGAGGTAAACAAATAGCTGTCTCTCATCTCCTTTTCTTCTTTCAGGGATTTCACATTCATCAACATTCCTGAATGTTCCATTTCTAGCCCAATAGGTTGATCATCCAGAGGTTCTATCTTAATGTCCGATTCAGTCTTAATGTGAGCGTTAGCGTTACAAAGGTCCAATTCAGACTTTTTAACTTCACAAGTGAGCATAACAGGCTTGCAATCCAACTCCTGTGGAGGGAAAAATAACGGGTCAACCCAGTTCATTGTTATGTCCTTGTGTAGTCAAGCCAGTTCATACTTATGTCCCCAATATAGTCAGCTGACATTATGCTCATCTTTACACCAATTATAACATTATAGCCATTGACAAGTGAAGTGAATAACACTGCATAGGCTCTCTTCATCATGGTACAGGTGTGTTGGCTATATATTTGGCAGCAAGTGAACATGTCCTCAACGTTGATGTATTACAAGCAGGAAAAACTGAGTGATTTGAGTGAGTTTGACAAGAGCCAAATTGTGATGGCATCCCCAAAACTGCGGCTCTTATGGGGTGTTCCCAGTCCGTAGTATTCAGTCTAACAATATGCACATGGGGAGCAAAGGCTGGCCCGTGTGGTTTGTCTGATCCAACAGCAAGCTACTGCTGCTCAAATTGATGAAGCAGTTAATGGTGATGATGGTAGACAGGTGTCAGAATGCACAGTGAATCACAGTTTAGTCAGGGCACCCATGCTGTCCCTTGTCTCCCGCTGAAAGCAGCACGGACATGAGAGAATTAGAACTGGACCACAGAGCAATGGAAGAAGGTGGCCTGGATTGGTCTGATGAATCACGTTTCACATCACATGGAAGGGCTGTGCATGTGTGTGTGTATTAGTTAGGCTACCTGGGGCTGGGGAGCACACTGGCACCAGGATGAACTAGAAAGAAAGAAAGCTGTGTGATGTTTTGGGCCATGTTCTTTTGGGAAATCTTAGGTGCTGTCATCCTTGTGTAGTTTACTTCTAAGCATTGTTGCAAACCATGCACACCCTCTTTTTTCACCAACACAATATTAGGCAGATAGTCATAATGTTATGCCTGATTAGTGTTCATAAATTAGAGTAACGTTACGCGCTACAGCATCGCCAAGATAACTTTAAAACATGTGTAATTTTAGTCGAAAACTAGTTGAATCGACACCTCAAAGGCACAAAACCTTTCAAACAAGCCCGAATGCGGAAAGTTGAGACCGAATATCCAGCGAATACCAAACTTTACCGCGCTTGAATATGATAGGTGTTTGATGGCAACAATGTCATGCTGTGAGGTTTTCTTTGATTTTGTGACGGTTTCCTGCCCCTGAACTGGTGTATAATCTTTAATGGATGTAGGGCTAACGTTAACAATTTTGTTCCACGCCTCATCTGACTAGCCTACATCGTCCAAATTAATTTTGAGATGGTAGGCTATCTCAAATAGTGGCTAAAAATAAGGCTACAAAGTGTTACTTTACGTGCAACATGACTGAACGAACGCTATAGCAACTTCGGTTAGGCTAACTTATAATGACAGTTCGGTTCACCGACCGTAGTACTCAACTAAGGTAATTGCAGTATCTATCGATGCTTAGTGGTGTGACTTGCTAACTTCAAATGTCATGTATGTGTTGTTCTTAACTTACTGAAGCAGAAAATAGCAACCTTGTGAACAAGTAAGATTCCAACTTAGAACGTTAACGTTACTCACGTCCATTGTATGGCTGGTGCGCGAGAGGCTCATGTTTCCGATAATGTTCGGTGGGTCCGAAGATAGAAAAAAAATATGTTTATTGTCCTGTGAGTATGCACCTCGAGTGATTCAAAACTTAAATCATTATCTCAAAATATCCATTTCCATATCCACTTCAAAACCCGCAAATTTGTTTGAAACTGCTTCCGGCTTCGAAGCTCCTACCAGCCGCGACAAGGGACAAATATAATTTTCAAAACGCGAGAGATTGCGGATCTCGTACCTCGAACGCCACTAGGCATTGGCTATACCAAAGTTGAAGTCTAAAGAAGTCACTTTCAAACTTAAAAAAAAAAACAAACAAAAAAACTTTCCTTTCAGTTTTCCGGTGAGTGTTGCACAGCTGTTATAAAAGAAAGATAAATGGATTTGCCAGCCAGCAATGTTTTATTTGTTCTGCTTATAATCTTAATTGCACAAAGAGAAAACGTGTATTTCTATAGACAGATTCTTTATTTATCCTATAGGGAATTCAAAATGTAGGGTCCTATACTCTCCTCCTGAGTTAAAGTTTTTCTTTAAACAGTGTAGTTTAGCCTATACTATAGTACTGCTACAAGCAGTGAAACAGGAGTATGTAATCCAAGCATCATTACATAATTTATTTGAGAATTTATCATTCTACCAGTGACAATGAGAATGTAATTATAAGCCTTTAACAACATTGAATGATAGAATGGAATGGACTTTATATATAATAATAATAATTGATTAAGCACGTAAAACCATTTTATCAACATGATTAGTGGTATGTTGATAAGAGGCTTGTTCACACATATCTATATATTTTTATAAACAGAGATCTTTGTGTGTGTTTACACGAATCCACAGAATCCAGTGTTTTGAAAGAATCTCCACTTTGGAGAGTGTTTAAAAAAAATATCTGTTTCAGGTGGATAAAACTTTGATTACGTGTAAACGCAAGGCCCAAACTAATATGGACCACGAGAGGGACAAGGTGTCTCTGGGATCTTCTCTACACTAATACATTTATACATTTTAGCAGATGCTTTTATCCAAAGTGACCTACATTTATCAGCTATCAATTATATCAGGGCCAGTCTCCCCTTGAGCAACTTAGAGTTAAGTGCCTAGGTCAAGAGCACAATGGTGGCAGCCGTGATTCAAATCCACAGTTTCCAGACAACTAGCATGCTAGCCAGGTTCCTTAACCGCTATGCCACCACCACCCTGGCTAATCAAAGGATTGGCTTTCTGGACATTCCACGTTTGACGGCCAGCATCCCAAATACGCACCTCCTCCTCTTCCATCCTCCAGCCAGTCTTCCTCTTCCACACTGATGCAGATATCGCAAAAATAACAGCATTATATATTAGCAGAGAAAAGACCACAACCATACAAGACACAAGCACCACTGTTGCAGTTCATTAGGGCATGGAAGCAGTCATCTTCTGCAAGAAAAATCAGAACCAACATCCTTCAGGTGGCACAAGGATCGGAGATGAAAGCTGACCTGGGTAGGAAGCTGATTTTCCCTCCCTTTGTTCAGACCACCTTGAGGTGGGAAATAATCACCAGGTCAGAGCAGGCAAAGAAGATCATACTTGTGGAATTGACTGTCCCGTGGGTAGCAGGGCTGTGTTAACCCTTGCCGAGGCCCGGGGCAGACACACCAGCGAGTAGGACAGACATGCAGATAACAACATAGGCTAAACAATTAAATCATGACACTGGCACAGTTAGAAATATCCTTGAACGATATAACTTTAGGCCTATAGGTTATTTATCAAATCAAGAATGGACAGGCTACAGTATTTTTATTAAACAAGAACGTTCAGCTTAACTTATACCATCAACCATGGCATAACAGAGCTTTTTTTTGTCCTTTTGAACTTATATGTAAAAATAGCGATAACGAAAAAATAAAAGAAATCTCATGCAGATAAGATTGCCAGAATTAACTCAGTCTGGCGTAGCAGATCATATTCGGCTGACACTAAAGTTAAAAAGTTGAATCTGTTTTTCAGTCATTGTAGTGCGAAGGCAATTTTTAATGAGCCCAAGCTTAGAGAAAGATCTCTCGCCTCTAGCATTTGACACAAGGAGTGTCAAGTAAATCCTCAAAACAATGTCCGCATTTGGGAACGCAAATGTTATGAATAGGATCAGAACGCATAGATATGGAACGCTCTATATCGAGTGTTCTATATTTATGATCAAAGCGTTTCACATTTCCTGATCTCGCTACGTCCAAGGTCCCCTAGTGGCCGAGGCCCGGGGCTGCAGCCCATGATGCCCATTAGGATAATGCGTCCCTGATGGGTAGAAGGGCTGTGATGATACCCATGAGTGGAAGAGTCTAAAATACCACGACCTCATCATGGAGTGCAGAGAGAAAGGGTGGCAAGCATGTTTCTGGTGGAGGCGGGGTGTAGCGGGTTCCCTGCACAGTCTTGTGTTTTGGTGATGGTGCTCACTACACTTGGTGTATCAGGCAAGGAGCATAAGACAGCTGCGTGCAGGATTGGAGGACTGCAGCAGAAAGAGACTCTTATTGGTTTCAATTTGTGTAGATATATTTGCAGATGAACCCGTTTTTAAGAATTGTCTTAAAACTGAAGAAGTAAGTCCAATAACAATGTTTTTTATTAGACATAAGTTTGTGTATTTCACAAGGTTTTCCCAGCTCAGTACTGTGTTGTTAAAATCTACTATTTAATGTAGTATGCAATAGAGAGATATTCATTTGGATATATGGAGATTCTCTGAAACACAGTACTGTGCTGTTCAGGAATTTGTATGATTTGATACTGTAATAGTACGTATGGGGCCGCTCTTTGTTTTCTGCACGCCCCAACATTATTTGTGTTATGTTTTTTATTGAGATGAACTGTAAATGCATGCATGCAATCTATGAACTGTATACACAAATTTAGATTTTTGTTTGTTTATATTTTTAGAACCCACTGAAACATCATGAGCTCTAAAGGCTTGACTCAAATCCATTACATGCAAATGCATTGTCACAAACAGTGTGGCTTCAACAAAGACAACAGCTCTCTTACTTCCCTATAAGCCAAAAGTACTTTGCATGCTGTACAAATCCCCATAAAAAATGACCATATGCACACAGCAGTCCATTTAAATCTGGAGCATTCAAACTACACAGGTCAAACTAATACTTCTCAGTGATGAAACGTCTCAATTTTTCAGGTAAATTATGGTAGATCTGTAGTGACTTCAAATAGATTTAGAGATTGAGAGAATGAGTTTTTTTTTTTCATATCATTGAATGGCATTTTGATTATTACGTTCCAAGTTTCGTCCCAGGTTGTAAAAACAGAATGTGGCATTGAGCATATTAAGTCCAGGTATACTTTGTTTTGTATGTATACTTTGTTTTGTATGTATACTTTTGTTTGTATACTTTTGATTTTCTTCTGCTCACTTCTTATTTATACTGTGATAGAAGTGTGTGTGTGTGTGTGTTATTGTTGTTACAAAAATTCACTTAATTTACTTAATAGCTTTGGTTCAAAATTGCTTTAAAGTTATTAAAAAGTGAAAGCTGTCATCTAGCACAACCATAAATACCTCATTAGAGGCACTGAATAATAACAAAAGAAAGCTGTGCATTATTTGGCCTGCACAAATATTGCTTGACTTGTGTTACCGTGACTTTTGTTACAATTGATGATCAGTGACATCTATTTTGTTGGAGCCTTATGAAAGACAGAACAGGCTTAAATAGACTGGATTATGATTATGATAGCATATTCATCCCAAAGCCCTCTAAAGCTAGTATAGCAGTTAAATATTTTCCTGTGGGAAATAGTTTTTGGTAGGTACTGTGTCCACTGATTAATTTCCTTATTACTGTTAAGCAGTCAGCAGCACTGGTACCTGTGGACTGAGGTGTTGTGTACGAGTATGACAGCTTTTGCCATTGCTTCCTGGACTCGGCATGAG
This sequence comes from Tenualosa ilisha, assembly GCA_015244755.2. NCBI lineage: Eukaryota > Metazoa > Chordata > Actinopteri > Clupeiformes > Clupeidae > Tenualosa > Tenualosa ilisha. Next base: position 1,773,438 of record PYXC01000272.1, read on the forward strand.
TATAATATGTGTTTGTCCAGTTTCACCCACATATACATACGCTATATACATATATACACGCTACTGTGCATAACATGGCCACTGAAAGCTGTGGTGATAATTATCAGGCCGCGAAAAAGGCTTTTGCATTCCCACTGCAAGGCCAATCGGTGCTTACTGGGCATAATAACTGGGGGATGATGAAATTGGTGACCTGATTAGGGTTCGAGATTCATACAGATATTACCCTATTCAGTTCCTATTGGTTCCTTATTGAACTTCCCTTTTATACTGAGCATTTTCTTTCTAGAGTATTTTGACCATCAGTAGAAATTTTTTCTCATCTTCCTCACAGTCACTGATGCATTCCAAGCGTCTGCTCTTACAACCACTACATCTGCAGATGCACTCACTACCCACATAAGCAGGCATAGGTCCAAGGACACCTCAATGCTATTAGTTTGTGGTATATTGTAGGTTGACCCCTTTTTACCTGTTGTAGACAAGGAGAGAATTCAGATCTGATTGACAGAGGAAAACAATACAATTAAATATTCTACTTCATGCTAAGAATGCATAATACTCCTCTCTCTTTCCACCTACTTAGATGTGAAAATTAATTCAGTTGAATCCAGTGTCACTCTGACTGTTCCTGCTATTACGTCAGTTCACTTCACTTAACAGCAACCCTCTTGATGTCTTCAACAACAGCAATGGTGAAACTGATACATAAACATAAAAACAAATCAGTAACGCTTTGTTTGAAAGTGTACATAAGAGTGAGCCTGTCATTAACATGACATGACGCGTATCATGAACATTAATGACACTTCTTGGATGTGTGCTGTTGTCATTAAGTGCTGTTTGGTTTTTGTAATGTTTGCTCCCCAAACAGTGTCATCTTTATATTACAGAAACCAAATAACACTTAATAACAACAGTCATGAACATCAACAAAAGGTGTCACTAAAATTCATATGTTTCATGTAATGCTACTGACAGGCTCATGTCACTCTTATGCGGACACCTTCAAATAGAGTGTTACCAACAAATCAGGACTTCAAACACCAACAGGAAAATATGACAAAAGTCTGCAGGCAAAAACGTAGACCCCAGCAGCAATTATTCAAAAACCATAGTAAATTCCATAGAATCTTTCAGCATGGAAGCAGGGATGTGCAAGTAGTGCGTTTTCACTGTTACAGTAACATGCAAATTCACATTCAACATGGCCAGAGCATGCAAAACAAACAAACAAAAAAATGGTTTCGCTGAGATGTGTGTGCATGTGAGTATGTGTTTGGGTGTCTTTGGGGATGGGGGGTGCACTCTGACCCTATTTGGCATACAGCTTGTAAATATATGTAAATGTTTGTATTTACTCCAATAAAGTACTGTTAATGCATTTTGCATGAAAAAAGATGTCAAGATTCAGCATCTAATGTACAATAAAAATAAATAGGGGAAATCTGCAATCAAAAAACAATCAATATTACAATAAAAATAAAGAATAGAGGAAAAAGCATCACTCTTCCCCTGTGCCTCTGGTTTCTGTCTGTTGTTGATACGAAACTCAAACCAGCCTGTTTCAACTCTGAAAAGGTAAACTGGTTGTCACATCAATAGACACAAGTGTTATCAATTCTGAGTTCTGTGCTTTAATTGTGTCCACCTTCTGCCTTGTTTGGTTGCCAGTATAATTAAGAAGTGCATCACAATGCAAAATGTGTGTAAAGTTTTGCAAAAAGTATTAATATATTTTACAAAATGCACCTACCTAGGTGAGAGTAGGCAGTAGGTTTTGCTAAAAAAGAGGTTAATTCAATAGATGTGTTCAGGTATTTGAGAATTTGATTAAGAGAATAGAGTTTAGTGTTTTAGCAATTGTGAAAAACTGTAATGTAATGTTGTCATACAACTGCAGGATTCTCATGATGAAGACCACGACCGAATTCTTCATCCTTGGTTGCCCCTGGGTGCTCGGCTTTTTCGTGAACAGCAACAACGTGTTGAAGGTTCTCTTCCTGTTCTTCAACTCTCAGCAAGGAACATTCCTCTTCCTGGTCCACTACGTGCTCAATGAAGGGGTGAGTCAGGGTTCTGTGCGAGGGAATCCATGCAAAACATAAACTGCAGATTTTCAGAGGAACTAACCTGTTGTTCTGTCAGGACCACTTTCATCAAAGATTGACAGCATGGGTAAAATAATTGGTAATGCTGTCAACATGAGCTGTTATTTGTTATGAACATTAATGACACTTTTTTAATGGTCATGACTGTTGACCATTAGTGTCATTCTGTTGCCAATGTTTGGATTGCAGACAAAATTACAAATTACGACCAGTTGACTGAGACATGAGCTTGACTCCGTGACCTGCCAGAACTAACTCAGGAGCTTAATTTCAGACACAGAGTGAGGTTGAAAACATGACAGTTGAAAGAGCAGTTAGCTCAGTTTTTTTTTTTTTTTTTTCACTTGACTTGACTGTACCCTCTATTTTGATATTACAGTAACTGAAAAACGAAAGATATACATACATTGACTGAATGGAGATTATGAAAGTAAAATATATATTTTCTAGCTGGACATGTTATAAAAACTTATTATAGCGTTGAAAGTTTTTAATATAAAGCATTCTCTGCCAAGAATGAACAGAGTTCCCTCAATATGCAAATGGAATCAGGGACTTTTCTGCTCACAGTTTCTAATGGAAGCCCTCTGAGCATAGCAGGTGTAGAAACCCAAATGTGCCCAGAGGACAACCAGTGTAGAAAAGGCTTGCTGCCAAAATAAAAAACAATCCTTTTCTTCCAAGCCTTACCATATACTGCACTTTTATGCAAAAACAACATAAAACAGATTCTCTGTCAGTGCAGTTATGTGAGTGAGCACTAAGATGTCCACTGACACAAATCACACAAATGACAACCTGCTAATAGAACAGAAACTGTTAAACAGTTAAAAGAAAAATGACCACTAAAACATTCAATGAACATTAATGAAATGAAACACTACACTAATGAAAGCCAGCAGTCTAATAGTTATTCTTATCATTCTTTTCTAAGGTTCGACAGCGATACAGACAGAGGTTGAAGAGAGTGAAAAATATGTGCCAGCACAAAAAAGCCTATGTAGTGTCTTTATAAAAAAGACACATTTGGAATATATTGTAAAGGCATTATTTGACCCGAATTACTCTTTTATTTAGGTGTTTGTGTCCTTTAAACTGTATAAAGCATAACTTGCTAATTTTCAAACCTTTCATAGTAATCTAGATCATGCTTACATCTATAAATTCTTGCTCTCTGTGCCCAAACATGAAACATCATGACTGTTGACAAGTTGACAAGAAGATGGTCTTTTTCTGTGGTTTCATCTAGACTGTAAAATAAAACAACAGTAACTCTATACACACACACACACACACACACACACACACACACACACACACACACACACTCCACTGGGTGTTAATCTAGTGCAATTACAACTGTACTAATCCCAACCATTCCCATATGGAAAAAGTCCATCTGAACACATGATTTGAATCTTTTTTGCATGTCCTAATAAAAAAAAAACAATATTATTAATAATAATAATAATAAATCACAGCTATTTTTTTATGTGGGTTGACTTGCGAGCCCACTCTGCAGGAGTTTATTGTAAGGTGAGAAGAACAAGGAAGTGGTGAGAGAAGAATGCAGAAGTGGTAGTGCACTGGTCACATGACCCAGAGAAAGTCTAGCCCCTGGGGCATCCTACTGTTACCTTTGCAAGGAAAAGTGGGCCAACAAAAAAATGACAGTTACAGTATGTGTTTTCTTTTTTCATGTGAAAGTGTTTTTTAGAAAGTCAACAGTGATATTGGTGAAATGGCCACAATTTTATTCCACTAATTTAGGCCAATATATTATTTTTTTCATGGTATTTTGTACATATGGACACTTCTCCGCTCTGCAGCGCTGGTAGGCTAAATGTGCCCAAAACTACAGAAGAATCAGTCAGGAATGATAAGGAGACAGCAATGTTATTATTATTGCCATTGTCCACCACCTGGGGTTTCTTTGCTGAGTTTACCAGCCTTTCAAGTGCTCCTTTCTTTCAGTTTACACCAACCAAAAAACAACAAAAAAATTATTTGATTGAATTTTCACTGCATGACTGTCATTTAGCAGCAGTGATGACACTGACATGGTTCAGTGTACACAATACACACAATTACAATTTGTGTGTGTGTGTGTGTGTGTGTGTGTAAACTGATCATGGTTTTCTCTTGGTCACTCTCCAGTCCCATTTACAGGAAAGGGGTTAGGGATAGCAACCTCACATAACTTTTCTGCAAAGTGACCTACAATTAAAAGGGAAGTGTTCTGTGATATAAAAGTGTGGTGCACTATTGAAGCTTGTTCAGAGATTTTATGCTTTACAGGACCTGTGTGTGGACTTCACATTCTACACAATCCAGTATTTTTAATCCAGTTTTTTTTTTTTTTTTATGGAGGGAATAGTATTTATTCACTTCTGAGCAGTGAGGAGTAGTAGCGGTAGTTCTAAAACCCAGCACATTTGTGGACAAAATGAAGGCCGTCACATTTCTATGTAAGTATCATTTGAATATGTAAGTATCTATTGAAAGCAGACAAAGACTCAAAACATTACCTTTACGTTTCCAGGACTCCCCTGTGACTCTACTATTGTGTGTATTTATTTTGTTTACTGTTTATGCATTTGTTTCATATCCTCCAGGGATCATGTTGGCACCTCTTCCTCTCGAGAAAGCTGCTCTTGCTCTGAACCGTATGTATATATCTACTGTCTGGAGAGCAAAAGTTGAAAGTAGAATCTATTGAACACCCACAAGTTAGCCAAGTAACTGCAACACGCTGCTTTCACAGCATGAGGAACACAAAAACATGAGGCGTACACGCAGTAAATACGTGGCTGATTGACTAAAGTGCCAAATGTGGACATAAAACTGAAGTCAGCAATACTTCAGAATTTGTAGCCTTTTATTTCCACGGTCACCCTGCTTCCTGATGTTAGATGCATAATACAAAAAGCCCTCTCCTTTGATAATGCATGCATTCTATATGGGGTGGAATGTTTGCATGCATGTTTGAATGTATGTACTGTATGCATGTGTGCATACGCACAATGTATGTGCGTATGTATGTCCATCTGCAAGTATGCATATATGTACGTATATTTGTTTATTTGTTTACCCCAGATTATGCCACTGTTAATGGTAACACCAGAGGAACACCTTGTGTTTTCCCATTTGACTACTGGGGCCACCCTCACCACAGCTGCGTCAGTGTGAACCACCACTCTCACTGGTGCGCCACCACACACACATACGAGGATGAGCGACTGTGGGGAGAGTGCCCAGACTATGGTGAGAGAAAGAGAGAGAATGGACCAACAGGGGTCTCTTGTGGTAGACATGAGGAGGAAAAATAAAATCCAATATCAACACTTACTGCATCTACACCTAGCACATCCTTAAATCATTTCACTATTCAGTCATAGAAGAAACATTACTGACATACATAATGACATGCCATAGTTACTATGTATCAGGTGAAACCATTTCTACACCCATTTTTGAACATTTGTGCTGCTGCTTGTCATAGGTTTAAACACAAGCATAGTTTTTAATGTTATATGTTATTATTTAGATATTTTCACATCAATTAACCTAGTATTTCAAATATTTTACTTTGTCACTGAAATTGACATCAGCAATAACCCCCCCCCCAATGTACAAGAGGCATTTTTTACACTCAGTAACCATATGCATCTGACAATAAAATTTACTTGTATCCTTGCAACGGTGTAGTGGTAATCTCAAGTATTTAGGCTGTTTATGAATGAATCTACATATTGTAATGATTTCTACATATTATATTATATTATATTTCTTCCCATCACCATAATTACAGTGAACATGTGATGTGGTGTCAGCCAGACTGGATAATAGCAGCATTTTATCTTGAAACAGATGTTTGTGACATTCACAAGATAATCGATGACCCGTGGCGCAACATTGACTTCACCTCCACCTTCCACAACTGGCCACGTACAGACAGTGCCCTGGCAGAGGGCTGGTACCGCATCAGTGGCATCGGTGGAGACGTCCTGTACCAGGGGTGCCCCAGTCCTGGTGCTGGTGGAGCCAAAGACCCGCTGGCACTGTGTAGTGGTGAGAGCCACCCCAGCCTGGCTGAGGGGGTCAAAACCATGAGACTGTGCTCCCCTGGTAACTGCCGGGGGGGAGAAGAACATGTCAATGTGCTGGCTTGTCCTGGAGGATTTTACCTGTACTATCTCTATCCAACCAGCAAAAGCTTTGTCACACGTGAGCGAGTTCTTACAATTTTTTTTTTTTTTTTTTTGAAATTCTGAAAGATTGTCTTCAGTTGCCGAAAAAATTCCACTGACACTGACAAATACAAAGTCTTTTTTGGTATTTAGTTATAATCATGTAAGTATTACAATATGCTTTCTTGCCCCTGGAGAATTCACCTGTACTATTTCTGTATTACAAAGGCTTTGTCATATGTGAGTGTAACAAAAGGTGTAGTGCCATGGCCAGTTACCCTGAGTGTTTTAAACAACCCTGATGGTATGCCTCATCTGCTCAACCTCCAGGTCATCGTAAGTGTAACGTGACGTCCTGCGGCGTCAACACTCAGTGTGACGACAGCAGTGGTGGCTGTATGTGTCGCTATGGCTATGAGAATCCTGCAGGGACTCTACCAACAGGAGACTCCTATGGTTGTGCAGGTAAAATGTGACTCCATTTCCCAATTGGTCGGGACTATGGTTTAAATTTTGATCCTGTAGTTGTATCAAGTGACTTGGACGTATTTTTAAACTTATTTAATCAGAATTATTTAATTCTGGCATTGATACTGCGGTTGCATTTTTTTATATAAACAAAGTAAAAAGATAAACAAATAAAATAAAGAAGCGTTGTATCAAATGAAAATGCATTATCACTTGCAAAATTAAATGAAAATCTGATGTCACCGCTACCATAATTATGCAACTTAAGTATGTACTGCAGCTGCACATAGCTACAGAAGTACGTATATTTCCCTTAAATTATACATACAGTACTACCTCATATAATTAAAGAAGTCATGTATAAATGCTTCCACAGATATAGATGAGTGTGCAAGAGGCAGTTCTCCGTGTGGACCCAATGCCCACTGCATCAATACCAATGGGAGCTTTAACTGCGTTTGTGCATATGGATATCAGAAACCTCCTGGACTGACAATCATCAGTGCTACAAACCCATGCCAAGGTGCTGTCCATACAGTACAGACTTGGAGTCAGGGGGGGCAGCGAGTTGGTGAGTTGACATAATATTGAAATTGAGTGCAGATTGCACCTCATACACACATTGTGCAAGATAATGCTTCTAGACATTTTTTTTTAGGCTACGCATCTAAAAAACACTTTCATTGAAGTCAAATAGATAAAAAAATTAAAAATGTATCTAAATATATCTACATTAATTCTTTGTGTTGCTTGTATTGGATCTGCTAGAATAACTACAATTCTCTGTCCTTGTGTAGGAAGGTGTTAAGACTTATACTCTGCCATCTTTAATCATTACTGTTTTGATTGTGTGATGACGACTGTAAATGGATGATTTCCTGTTAAGATGTAGATGAATGTACGGAGCATCCTGACATCTGTGGAGCTGATATGTCTTCATCTTGCACCAACACCATTGGCAGCTTTTACTGCACTTGCAATGAAGGTTTTATCCCTGATCCCTCTAAAGGTGAGGACATGCCATTTTTCTCTAATAGTAAGTATATCTATATATCTATCAATCTGTCTATCTATTCTTTTATCCTTTGCTCCGTTGCTTTCTATAGGTGAGCTGGTATAGGTGTGTGTTTTTAGTGTAGTACTTTTGTTGTGTAGGTGTGATAATGTGTGAAGGATGACAGTCGTTTCTTGACAGCACCACCATATGCTTTAGAATGATTACTATACAACAAGTGATATGGAGCATTTGGATTTACATTTTCAGCTTGGAATGCATCCGAGGCTGAGAGCTGTAAGGTAAGTGACTAACTACACTGAGGCGACCACGGGGCCAAACCACACATGGCTCCAGTGCTAGAGTGGACCTTGGGAGTCCTTCTTGAAGTTAATTCTGTCCATCTAATATCACCGTTCAGCATGTTTGTTTGTTGATAAAGACTCTGAAATATAACTTAAATATATATATAACATATATAACATATATATATATAACTAAAAAAGAAAGCTTAATTGTGTATGTGTGTGTATGTGTGTGTGTGTGTGTGTGTGTGTGTGTGTGAGTGTACATGTGTGAGTGTTGTTTGTTGCCAGCTGTTTAATGCCCTGCTATTCTTCAAAACAGGCTTACAGGAAAAAGGTTTTTCTACTGGTCTTCAATCAGTTTTCACATGTAATGTTAGAGGGACATATGATTTGGTGTTTACAATAGTCATGATTACATTACTTTCTAGGTTGTAGACCACTGTGGCATCAGAATTGCTTGGGCTATGTGTTAATTACACTACACAGTTTGTAATAACAGTACTTTATTATTGTATTGCTGCAATAGTATTAGTTTAGTTTTGCTATTAAATGACTAGGGTTAGGGTTGGGGTTAGGGTTATTTCTAGCGGATACAGCTCTTGTTATGCGTGTCTTGGTCCACCATGCAGGCTGTAGCAGATGCATTGGATGAAATATTTCATAAAAACAGCCAAGACCTGGTCCTGTATGCAGATGACGTGCTCAGATCAACAGAAAGACTCATAGCTGAGCTGGCTAAGCCTACAGTGCTTCATCACGTCAGAAACATCACCACCAACACCACTGGTGTGTGCTTGTCATTACTGTGTGTCAGAACTGGATTTGATGATGATGATGATGATGATGATGATGATGACGACAATGCTGTTACCTTTGGTCTAGATTGAACTTTTTGTTTTTTCTTTAAAGTTGAAGTTAAAATTAAGGTTAAGATTTTTTTTTTGTTTTGCTATAGAAGATTAACCTCTAATTCACATAACGGTATAATATCCATATAAATTCACATTGGTACAATTCTGTTTGGTGTTTTCTGTTAAATGTACCCTGTGAAATAGATACTTAAAGGGATGTTTTGGCTATTTCACACACATCTTGCTTTTTTTAGAGGTGCAGATTTTGAGTGTTGGGCCAAATGCCTCCCTGTCAGGAATCTCACAACTGACAACCACTGATGTCACTCTGGATATAGACCTCCATGGGATCGCAAAAGACTACAATGGTACATCCTTGAGGGGTTGGTGTGCTCTATGAGGAAAGCCATCCGGAAATAGAAAAATATTCATCATGTTCTTTGTAAATGCTCTTGTAAATATAAAGTTCCTTTTAATTATAATAATATACATTATCTGCTGCTAAATCAGAAATAAACTTTGTAGACCATAATACTGTGAACAAACTGATAACTGATAACTCATTAAGCAAAAGATTTTATTCTCTCTTTAATTTTCCTCTGTCAGACACATCAATTCACAGCCATACCAATAGATGGATATTATCTGACATATTAGTTTGTGTCCTAGGTTCAGCATCTGTTGCCCTTGTTGTATACAACAGCATGGAGGAAGTTCTCAGTGCCGGTCACCTTCTCTCAGATGACGACACAGTTAAGACCAATATGATGTCCAAAGTGGTCTCAGTCATCTCACCCAAGACCCTGAACAAGACACTGCCAGATCCAGTCAACATTACCCTGCGGCACTTTAAAGTAAGACACTGTCAGATCCAGTCAACATTACCGTATGTGCCGCATTAAAATAAGACACTGTCTGATCCACTCAACATTACCCTACGCCACATTAAAGTAAGACACTGTCAGATCCACTCAACATTACCCTACGCCATGTTAAAGTAAGACACTGTCAGATCCACTCAACATTACCCTACGCCACGTTAAAGTAAGACACTGTCAGATCCACTCAACATTACCCTACGCCACATTAAAGTAAGACACTGTCAGATCCACTCAACATTACCCTACGCCACATTAAAGTAAGACACTGTCTGATCCAGTCAACATTACCCTACGCCACTTTAAAATAAGACACTGTCAGATCCACTCAACATTACCCTATATGCCACGTTAAAGTAAGACACTGTCAGATCCAGTCAACATTACCCTACGTCACATTAAAGTAAGACACTGCCAGATCCACTCAACATTACCCTACGTCACATTAAAGTAAGACACTGCCAGATCCAGTCAACATTACCCTACGTCACATTAAAGTAAGACACTGCCAGATCCACTCAACATTACCCTACGTCACATTAAAGGAAGACACTGCCAGATCCAGTCATTACCCTGAGCAACTTTTAAGTAAGACCAAGGGTATATTGTTTGGTTGATTTCTTCTGTATAGCTTTTTTTTGTTATTGTTGATAAAGCATCTGACAATCAATGACCAATAGGGAGGGCTATAGGCTAACTGAACTCATCTGCTTTCATTGAACTATGCTAAGCTAGGCTAATGGTTTCAAACTGAGCACTGCGAACACATGTGTGTGGGCTATGCACCTCTTAACTCTTAATATTAACGAGCTAATTTCCCAAACAGTTTACCAATTTCATCAGGGTGTGTGTGTGTGTGTGTGTGTGTGTGTGTGAACCTCTACTACCCCCCAGGAGTCGAGCCCAGAGGACGAGCCTGCCTGTGTGAACTGGAGGTCCAGTGTGTGGATGGTAGACAGCTGCACTGCCTCCAGAAGCAACGCCACACACACAGTGTGCACCTGTGAATACCTGTCCACCTTTGCGTTGATCATGCACACACACACCACTTTGAGGTGAGCAGCTTAATCCATTACTGTAAGTTAATTCGGATGTGCATGCACATCCTCTCTTTTCAGCGATTAGTTTCGTTTTTTCTGATTGCTTAGGCACACATTTTCTTTTTTTTTTTTTTTTTTTGCAAAACTACACATAAATCACAAAACCTTTCACCCAACTTGCAAAACATAAATTGCTTGCAAAAACACTTTTTTGCACTGTGGCCAAAAACACTGAAAAAAAACACTTGCTAAACTGTTCACCAAACTCTTTTTAAATGGTATTTTTGGACACAACAGTATACACAACCCATAAAATGAATAAGCACACAAAGCACCAACTGCACACTGACACAACAGTACACACAACCCATTAAATGATAAGTACTGAATAAGCACACCGTAATACGAAGTGCACACACAAATGGAAAACACATGTGGCTTTTGCTTACCCTGTGTGCATAGCATATCCGTTTTCAGTAGCTTATAACTTTGTAATACATGTAGTCTAGTAACATGCATATACACAAGTATCTAAATGTGGAAACTGTGGATGTGTAAGTGTACTTCAGTACAGGCCTATGCTATATAACAGAGAGGGCCTGGAAAAGTGCAATACACTATATAAGTTCTTTTTTTTTTTTTTTTTTTGAAGATTCCTACCCTTTCTCCATTTTTTCACTCCTCCTTACTTCTTTACCTTTTCCACTCCTCTAATTCTTACACCTCTCTCTGTATCCAACATTGTCCTATTTGTAATCCAGACCAAATCCTTACTTGTCAGTTTTGAAATGCTAAAGGTCTAGATGTTGAGTGAAGTAATTATGAAAAAGTGCTTTGACGTGTCAACATAGGAGGCAATTGTTAGAATATTGTGAGGAGAGGACACTATTGTGTATGTTTCATCTAGAAGTGTGCTATAAAATTGTCTAAAGCAACACTAACACTAACACTAAAAAAAAGGAGTTCGTAATAGCAGTGTGTTGTGTTTACCAAAAATTATGCTACAAAATTTCAAACGGAGTGTAAAGCGTTAATTAAGCTTTTAGTTTGGCAGACTTTGTGAATTGGCCACATGTGTTAATAGTTTCAGAAATTGTGCCAAAGTAATCACTGTCAGTGTTTAAGCATTCAGAAAAAACTGTAACAGTCGATAAATAACAATAACAATTGATTGTTTTCTTCTAATAAGGGCAATTTCAAGAAGATATTGATTAATAGATTAATTCATTTATTGATTAAATGATAGATGGCAATTCACATTTTAACTCCATGTGAGTTGTCTGCTAATTTCTTGTGCAGAAGAACCCAGTGCTGGAGCTGGCCAACATGGTGCTCGTTCTGGTCGGCCTGGTGTTCCTTACCCTGGCAGTGTTGACCTTTGCCCTCTGCCGATTCAACGCCCGGGTGACCAACGTGGCACGCCTCAACCTGTGTGTGTGTCTGCTGCTGGCCCACCTCCTCTTTCTGCTCACCCAGCGGTTCATCCACCTCGTCCGACCACACAAGGTGCTTAAGACAACACAGCTCATGTTGGTCTTTGGGGCCACAGAAAAGAGTTCAAGCTGCTGTTGTTCTTATTAATTAGAGCCTTACATTGGACCATGAGCATCTATTATATTTACATGTAATGCAGGTGTGAAGGGATTTAGATAATGATTCCTCTCCTCTCCAATGGGGTTTGAACAATTTTGTCTAAAGTAATCTATGAGATTACAAGAAAAACACTACACTGATAATTAAAATACTACACCTTTAAAAACATAGTTTGGCATATTAGTTTACATAACAGTAGCAAAAATAGCACTGATTTACATACAGAGGTTAGCATGATGAATGTCTCTTTGTGAGGCAGATGGGGAGATTTACACTATCATCCACCTGCTCTTTCTACCCCGATGCCTCCTCTTCCACCTCATCTGACCACATGAAGTTGCTTTAGGAATCACATCTCATGTTGTTCTGCTGGGTCTTGGTCAATCCCTAAACCCCAAACGAGAGGAAATATGAAGATCCAGAGTTTAGCTTTTAGGACAGTCAAATCTGAGGGGTGCACTATAAAGCAAGGTCTCTGGTTTATCCAGGTATCTTCAGGATGTTTTAATGGTGTTTATATTCTATTAATCTACGTCCCTCCTCAGGTCTGTTTATATTCTATTAATCTACATCCCTCCTCAGGTGTGTTCATGGTCTATTAATCTACATCCCTCCTCAGGTGTGTTTATATTCTATTAATCTACATCCCTCCTCAGGTGTGTTTATATATTATTAATCTACATCCCACCTCAGGTGTGTTCATGGTCTATTAATCTGCATCCCTCTTCAGGTGTGTTTATATTCTATTAATCTACATCCCTCCTCAGGTGTGCTCATGGTCTATTAATCTACATCCCTCTGCAGGTGTGTTCATGGTCTATTAATCTACATCCCTCCTCAGGAGTGTTTATATTCTATTAATCTTCATATTTGCCTCCTCAGGTGTGTTTATATTCTATTAATCTACATCCCTCCTCAGGTGTGTTTATATTCTATTCATCTCAGGTGTTGTGTAAGGTGCTTGCGGCAGTGCAGCACTTCCTGTTCCTGTGCTGTTTCCTGTGGATGTCCCTCGAGGCCCTTATGCTCTTCCTGTCCGTCAGGAGGCTCAAGAGAGTCAACTCGCGCCCAGGGGCGGGGCCACACTGGGGATACAATCTCCTGATTGGCTATGGGGTCCCTCTGGTGATAGTGGGCATGTCGGCCAGCATGTTTCCTGATGGATATGGAAGTCAGCAGTGAGTTTGAACAGAAGACTGTGCAAAAAGGAAATGGCTGAGTTTGTATCAAGTTCAGAGCAAGAGACACTTTCACTAATACTCTATGCAGGGATCCATCTGAATTTATAAGCTCCAATATTCCAATATATATTTATAATAATAAATGACTAAGTTGATATCAATCAGCTGCATATCTGTGCCATAGGCCTACTGAATTTGACTCATTACATTTATGCATTTAGCAGACACTTTTATTCAAAGCGATATCCGCACACCTTCCTATCATGTCAGGCAGTCCCCCGTAGAGCAACTTAGGGTTAAGTGCCTTGCTCAAGAGCAAGGCTCTTAAGGCAAAGGCTACTTGCACGCTAGCCAGGTTCCTTAACCACTATGCGCCACCACCCACAGGGAGCCTAAGTCCCGCCCCTTCTGTTTTGCCCTGTGGGCTCTATCATCTGAGAAATTTTGAATGGGGGTGAATGGACAGAAAATAATTATTTCCTGCTCCCAGTCAATATAAACCTTGAATTACACATATGATGTTTATTAATTTTTAACATTATTTTTCATGTAAAGAAAGTTGCAGTTCGTCTCATGACTGTTGAATCTGAGCATTGATAAAGTTTGTAACTCCAATGACTATAGCCAGTCAGTTGCATATGTGACATCACTGAAGATAATGCTATTCTTGATTCACAAGCATATCAGTAACAAGTCTTGTAGCAACTTTTGACAACTCTTTGTTATGAAAAGACCAAGAGTCCACAGAGCTGAATAGAGTCACACAATAAAACACATCAGGGAAGCAGTATATTTTTTGTAAAGTTAAGTCTCATGGACAGGAAGTAGATGGGCATGGCAATGCTCCCTCCACTAGTAAAGAGTGATTTTAAGGAAAGCAGAGTGTTTGTTTGTTTGTTTACACATACTGTGTAAGATAATTCACCATTCAGTTAGCTATGTTTACATGGACAGTTTTAATCTGATTAGAAATGGCAAAATGGCTCAATCAGAATAAAAATGACCCGTGTAAACACCTTGCCCGTAATAGAATTTCTGATCCGATTAAAATTTTACTCAGCTAGAAAGGGGTGGTTTATTCGGTTCCTACTCCATGTAAACATCGATTGAATTGAGTATTTTTCGCGCATGCTCATATTTTGTCTTGTAACATGAATAAACCTGTATTACCTGTAAATAAATGTAACGATAGCCGCTGTGATCGTCCCCAAAATCTTGTCCACCCTCCAGACAACTACGGGACCATGTAGCCTAGTGAGATCTTAACCAAAAAAAGACAACTGACTGCAGTTGACAGTGTCTTGCTCACCTACCATCCTAAATTCGCCTACTCCAGCCTGATGAGTTAATCTCCTGCTGTTGCCTCATAATATCGATGTCTTGATTTTAAACTATGCGCTAAATAGACTAAATGTGCGCATACGCCACATGACCACATAACGTCTGATCGGATTACAATGTAGCTGCATGTAAACCGAGGGTGCATCTTTTATGAATCGGAATAGACGTAATTGGAATGACAAAAAACGTAAACGTAGCTGTTGTTTCATGAGATTTAATGGGACCCAAACTCCATGGAGCCATTAGAGGTTCCTGCAGTGTTGTAAATGTGCATATTTTCTTAGTTCATGTTTTTAATACGCACATTTTCTCTCACTACGTGTCACACAGATGCTGGCTGCAAGTTGATTATGGATTCAACTGGAGTTTTCTTGGGCCAATGTGCTTCATCCTCACTGTGTGTACTACAATTACAACTGTTGTGTTTGATACTAGCATTGTAAAATAGTGGAGGGGAGGAGGGACTGTACAATACATTTACATTTATGCACTTAGCAGACGCTTTTATCCAAAGCGACTTACATTTTTTTGGTCAACTATCAATTGTTCAGGGCCAGTCTGTCTCCCCTAGAGCAACTTAGGGTTAAGTGCCTTGCTTAAGGGGCACAACGGTGGCAGCTAGGATTCAAACCCACAACTTTTTTTTTCAGGCTACTAGCATGCTAGCCAGATTCCTTAACCGCTACGCTACCACCGCCCCATAAAATTTTGGTAGAGATGAAATCATCAGAATGATGCATTTAGCACAGTACAAACCCCACACAAATAAACCTAAACCTCTAATTATGTGGTAAAATGCTCTCTACTGTGCTGCGCGTTTTTCAGGGAAACATCACACTCTTCACTGCTATCCTGATTAACGTCCACATCACTCTGAAGGAGGCACACAGCAATGTGTCCAGGGTCAAATACACCAGGTAACCATCTCTCTCACTCTCTCTCTCTCACACACACACACACACACACAGACACACACACACATACACACACACTGACATCTCCACACACTAAAACTCTGGCATCTACTCTCTCCCAGACTCTTTCCCATACATGCTGTAGACAGTAAATACATAGAGTCTAGACCACATTCTTTCCTCTTTCTTTCTCGCTAACTGGCCAAACACACACACACACCCTGATAACAGATCTTTTGCCACTCTGCCACAGGCTCCTGCTGTTTAAAATCATGGCCCAGTTTGTCATCCTCGGTTGCCCCTGGATACTGGGCATGTTTCTCTCCAGCAGTCGAGTGCTGGAGGTCCTCTTCCTCCTCTTCACCTCACAGCAGGGCACCTTCATCTTCCTCGTCCACTGCCTTCTCAACGATGAGGTCAGACCCATCTCATGCCTGCCATCTTCTCTCACCTATGTCACTTTACTGCACCTGTACTTAGACACCTTCAACTAACTACAACAACATGGAGTCTGTCTCTGTGTGTTTACTAGTCACTCTGTTTTAAGCATGGAAACTCAAAACATGGAGACATGGTTGTGTTTATTTATACATCATGTGTAATTGTATATTTTAGAGGCCTTATGCACTGTAGCCTACAGCCCAGAGCAAAAATAAAACCATTTCACTGCCACCACTGTCCAGCCATGCTGATGTCCTTATGCTGTGTGTCTGTCCCTGTCTCTCTCTCTCACCTTATGTGCAGGTGTGTTGATATACTCACCGTGTGTCTGTTCCTGTCTCTCTCTCTCTCTCTCCTCATGTGCAGGTGTGTTGACATACTCACCGTGTGTCTGTTCCTGTCTCTCTCTCTCTCTCCTCATGTGCAGGTGTGTTGACGTACTCACTGTGTGTCTGTCCCTGTCTCTCTCTCTCTCTCTCTCCTCATGTGCAGGTGTGTTGACGTACTCACTGTGTGTCTGTCCCTGTCTCTCTCTCTCACCTTATGTGCAAGTGTGTTGATATACTCACCGTGTGTCTGTTCCTGTCTCTCTCTCTCTCTCCTCATGTGCAGGTGTGTTGACGTACTCACTGTGTGTCTGTCCCTGTTTCTCTCTCTTCTTATGTGCAGGTGTGTTGATAGTGTCGTGGAAAACCACCTCAATGTCTGCAAAACCCCAACAATCGAGTCCTAGTCCACCCAATAACTTGGTCTAAATTAGAAAACTCACTGTTGGAGTCAAGCTGATGATAAAGACTTTATTCACAATACCAGCAAGAATACAAGAGACAATTGCCTCACAGTATAAGTGCTGAGCAGTGTGAAAGTTCTACTGCAGAGAGGATACCGCTTCCCTTGAGAGTTGATCAGGCTCTGAATGTTCCTTTCAAAAAATCTACTTTTTATTCCACTTTGAAGCATACACTGATTCCTCCTACCTTGCCTATGTCACGGGGCTCTTGTTTATTCATTAGGAGGCTTCGGGCCTAATTCATATTGGTGGATTCCTTCACCCATCCAGTTATTAAAAAAAAATATTATTCTTCCTTGCTGGGCATTTAGTCTGACGTATACTTTCTTATGCTGGACTTTTATCTTTATAATTTATATTCTTTCATTTACTCAGGACCCGTCTGTACCATGGTTCTGATGTAAACATCTCCACAATTTATATTTTCTCATTTACTCAGGATCCATCTGTACCATGACATCTCTACAATTTATATTTTCTCATTTACTCAGGATCCATCAGTACCATGGTTCTGATGTGAACAGCATCCTCCCATACAGCAGACCCCACTCACTGCCACATACCATGGTATCTACCCAAACTAAGGTGTCCCAGAATCCGAAGCATCTCCCTGCATTAAATCATGTCCCTTGAACTGTTCATGGCCTCTTGCTTGTTTTTCTGCCCTCTGCTTGAACTACCCAAGTCTCTATTCTCTGTCTGCCTAAACTGCTTCGGCCTTCTGGGTTACCATTAACATGTGACAAACCACCCTTCTTTCATATGTTAGTATAAGCGATACATTCTCAAGTTAATATTGTATATACTAGAACAAACTTCAAACCATTATTCTTTATGATAATAATTTCCACAATAGTCACACTGTCTGCTCCATCTCTCTCTCTCTCTCTCTCCTTATGTGCAGGTGTGGCATCAGTATGCCCGCTGGTGGAGCGTCTGCATGCCCCCCAGAGGAAATATGGCCTCCACTGCTACTTCCTCTGTCAGCCTGAACAAAATCATGACAGTGGTGTGAATTCACGCCGTTTTTTTTTTTTTCTTGTTATGTTTTATTCTTATATTTATATTGTTTCTGTGTATTCAACCTTTTGAAATCCCTGCAAAACCAATACAAGCTCAAGCTCAAATTTGAAAATACAATCAAAAGGATCCATCCCTTTTCTTCAGACATCCTAAATGCTTCCTCAACACACGGCCACCCTGAGCTTGTTCTCAGTGTTTCATACACTTATCACTATCCATTCAGTTGTGTGTTCAGGATTTGATGGGGGTTTCCATTAGAGTGACCACCTGCCCCACTTGATGCTGCACAGTACAGCAATTTGACCCTTTGTCCCACGTCCCACATACTACTAGAAATGTCCCACTTTTTCATTGGTCTTTTGGGCGAGATGAAAGCACTGATATGTGCCATTTCATCTAACCATTGTGGTATCTATTATGGCAATAAATACAATTTTTGAATAAGTTTGGGCCTGGACAAGGACTAGGTCCTATACCAAAAGAAGTCAGTGCCATTCAGTTAGAGAAAACAAAGGCCTCGGTCTATTGGTCAAAAGAAAATTCACTTGTTTAAGCTAGACAGAATACAGAGTTTGTTGTTATGTTAAACAGGATTCAGTTTAACAGACTGTGTTAGCATCTGTCCCACTTTGTCCCACAAAAATCTGCTTAATGTCCCACTTTTTTCCTATTTGGAGGTGGTCAGCCTAGTTTCTGAGCTTCTGAGCCTGATTCATTTCTATAGTTCATTTTTGTCTTTAGGTTCATAACTGAGGTCATCTGAACCATTGCTGTCTAAACCGTTGTTTTTAAGAGATTTAATGTATTAATGTTAGCTTGCTTGCTTAGAACTGTGATATGATGATACATGATGATACATAAATGATACATGAGTTAACCGTGGAATTGTATTGTTTTAATCAACTTATAAACCACTTTTACATACTTTTCCCCAGTGTATTCCACATTAAAGTAGAAACTGTTGTCATTTGAAGATTTTGGGGGATTATTATGTTATGTTTCTCAAATTGGGACCTTTAGTCACAAGTGGTAAAACCGGACCATTTTCTGGTGTCTCGTTTGATCCTGAGAGTGGGTCTGGACATCATCTATTATTGGCAATTAAGTGGCAATAAAGTTCCTAAAAACAGCATTTGGGATGAAGATGGCTTATAAATAGCTTATAGGGGAACCTGCCTATTTGGCTTTAGATTCTACTGGGTTTTGGTTATGAGTATAATGGGATTTGGTTATAGACTACTGGGATTTGGTTATTTGGTTCGCTTCAAGGTGATCTAAGGGGTATGTGTCCACATCAGCTGTCAGGACACCCCTTACCCACAGAGGCAGTGTTGCGTACAAGCCATTTCAGGTCCATTTGGATTTTCTTTATTTTTTTTACTGAATAAAAGAATGAAATGAAACGATGTATACAAGTAGCCTATCTTATCTGTTAACCTGTCTAAGGGTTAATCAATGGCTGGATAAATCAAGTGATTGTCCGCCGAATGAGTGGCATTTGCTAGTTGTAACCCTTCAAAATTAGGCTAAATAAACAAAAAAAATGTGGATGATTTTGAACGTATGATGAGCAGAATCCATCACCAAGAAAACGCAAAAGAGAAAAAATAGAGAACGAAACCGGCGACACTCGAGAACCCAAATGTAAGGAGTAGGCTAACTGAGGAAAAAGAACTTCCAACGAGATGCCGAAGTTGTCTGCTTTCTTCTCGACAGGTAATTCAAACAAACTAAATTGAAAGTTTTCATTTTCTCAAAGCTTAGTAGCCTAGGCCCAAGCGTGCGCTCCGCGTCGGGTTCTCATCACTGGGGTCATTCCACGACAATGACCGCCACGTTATCCCTTAATTGCATAGTTGTATGAAGATAGTGCTGTGTATGGTCCATCTGTAGCCTATATCATAAGATGTCAGTTCTGGAAACTGAATAGGAAAAGTTCAGAAAGGCTCTTTTTAGTTGTCATCGCTTACTGGCGTTACAAAACACCAATTACATCAGGGCCAGTCTCCCTTAGAGCACCTTAGGGCTAAGTGCCTTACTCAAGGGCACAACGGTGGCAGCCAGGATTCAAACCCACGATTTTTCAGGCTACTTGTATGCTAACTAGGTTAACTAGGTTAACGCGACCACTGCCCACATGGATGCTAACTATGGATAGAAATGTTCAGGGTTGCATGCCTTTACCGCGAATGAAACGCCCGTATGAAATCTATGAACAAAAATACAATAGGCCTACACATTTTACCGTCTTGTAGCCTACCTGATATTGAGCTGTATTCTACACACGCACCTTGACCCTCGTATATCAGATGAACGTGGAAACTAGCGCAAGTTTGAGCGCAGGAATCATCTTACAACGCCCTCAAAGGAAGGCACGAAAGTGGGAGATATAAAACTTTATTTCTCAGAGAGAATGTATGATATAGTCCTACAGTGCAAAATGATTTCACTACAAAATCACAATCATTTGTCCCTGGAGAAAATACACGACTCGTGAATGCACTGTTGCACTTTTCATTTTTTTAAACGATATAACCTGTCCTGCAATCCTGGATGCACAAAGAACTATCGATAATAACGGGCTACGTTTGGGAAAGGTGGTAAATGCACAGGGGTAGTTTTGTCCAATATAGGCTATAAACTATTTCATGAATATTATTAATAAAATCACCCTTAAGTATTTCTCCAAACTCTTTCTGCGTCAACGACCAAGAAAACGAGAGGTGACTGGAGATTGCTTAGCCTGTAGGGGGCTTTTTGGCTACCAAAGACAAAAAACTTTTGAGAACGCATAACGTCAGTCCGTGTCCCACTTTTCCTCCCGGAACAAGTGAAAACGAAAGTAGCCTACAAGAGACGCCTGGCGAAGGAACGTTGTGGCACGAACGTGTATAATGTAAATCGTGTACATTTCTGACGTTATGGTGGAGGTAAGTGAACGTATCGAGTTAAATATGTGGTCGCAGTCGATTGCAGAAATGTCGATTTCTGAAGATAAACCAGACAGACGGACACAACAGCCGGAGACAACAGTGTTCACAGACGGACTTGACAGGGCTAACGTTCACTTTATTGTCTTCGTTCGTTGGTCTACTTTTCATACCACTTTTCCAAGACCTTAACTGCATCGGCTTTAGTCAAATAAACGTAGGTAATAGGCTAGAATAACTTGTAATTGATCAGACATAGCCTATTTCTTGCTGCTAATAAGTTTAGGCTAATCAAGGACATGAATCGGCTCTCGCATAAACGGTATTATGGCTCCGGCCTAATAGACTACTTACACGCGATGTTTGTTAAATCATCAGATTGGAGTAATACGATATCAGGAATATATAAAAAAAATCGTCGTGTTTTTTGAGACACAGTGTAACCAGACAGGGTGAAAGTGGAGTATTCAGTGATCTCAGGTGTAGGCCTAACGTTACGTTCTCTTGAAGGATTCAGTTTCCTGTAGCCTGTGGTTCCCCCTACTGGTCAAAATAATAAAGACTGCAGATTTTTTTACAGACATCTTTCACCCCAGACAGTTCCATCCTACATGAAATTACTTAGTGATGTACAGGTATTTTAATCAAAATCCATTACCCTTAAACTCTAAGCACTATCAGAGCAACAGTGAGCAACTTGTCAGGGCAATCGTCCATGAAATCATCCATGCAGCATCAAGTAGGCCACTCTCCATGAAAGCACGGCTATTAGTAGCAGCCAAGGCCAGTACTGTCATTTTGGTAGTGAGCTCATATTTAAGAGTTCAAGTTCATATAAATTACATCATATTTTCTCTTTCTTGTCATTCCAATGGTTCCCTTGCTGTCAACATGAAAAATCCACAGATCTGATTGGTCCATCTGGCTGGTGAAAGTAAAAGTCCACAAGAACCTTTCATCTGAGACATTTTTATCATCTCTTCTATGAGGAGGATGTCCTCTCCCTCTTCCTCTCTCTGTCTTCATTTGATTGAATGATCAGGATGGATCCTCTAGAGGATGAGGATGCTGTGAGTGGACGTCAGGCAGACAGAGCAGAATTTCCTGTTTCCAGCCATGTGGCCATTGAAAATGAGAAGCAGACTACTGATAGATGCCAGAGGATCAGCACAGGACAAGTCTTATCGTATCCAAAGTGAGTTGTCACCACTATTACCTGTTCAAAGATGATACAATGTGTGACATTTTAGCTTTTGTATTTGATTGGGAAGTGTGTGTGTGTGTGCGTGTGTGAGAGAGATGTTGGAAAGCTACTTAAAGCTTTTTTCAGTCGCAAACAAGCATTAACCTCTACTTAAAATACTTTGTAGGTCACACCCCCAAAAAAGTAATTAAAAAAAAGTAATTATTAAAAATATAGATGCATATAGATATATACCAAAATTGAAATGTTAGTGGCTGAACATGTCTTAAATGTTTAAACATATGCAGAAACCAGGATAAGTTAAAATGAGTATGTTTATAACTATGAAAATATGTATGTTTGTGGAAACGTGAATCGCCCCATAGAAAACCATTACAATATTGGATATTGCCTACCCTATCGTTAAGTGCTTAAGGGAACTTTTTGTGGGTTGGGAGGCATTTTTAGGACCTTTTGTAATAACCAATGTCTACCAATCTATTTTTAATATTTGAAATAGCAGCCTATTGATGGCGGTTCATTTCCATATATTACCCTTTACGGTCATCTCAACTTTTTGGTTGAGCTTTTTTTTTTTTTAAGTTATCAAGTAATCAGAATATGTCTATTTTTAAGTCCAAATGAATATATGTGTTCTACGGCCTCTTTATAACAACATGAAACAAAAAAAAAACTCGCTTTGAAAACATGGTAAAATTTCTTAAAAGTATGATGACTGAATTTATGAAATTCCACATCTTCTTACAAAATCCATGAAATCATACATACTACAGTGGTATGGTCTTAAAAAATATAGAGCTACCCTGTCTGTGTTTTTCGTGGTTATTATGTAGTACCTGAGTAGTAGCTGCATGTAGTTTAATTAAGGGTGGTTTGGTTTTGATCAGAATGTGATAGGTTAAAAGGTGTCTGCTCTATCAAACGGTTGAGCTGACCTATAAAGGGTTAACACAGCAAAACACCTTCATCACACAGTTAGTTTTCTTTTCAAAAGCACATTTTGTTAACAAAACACTAAGTCTGCATTTCAAAATGCTAAAAATCGTTTCTCTATACACGTTAACACCACAAAAACACAGACAATCAGGCTAAAAATCTAATCTTCCAAACACTAACATGTGTTTTCTTTACACAGTGAACATGTAGTCAGTCATGCTACAATAACTTTGTCCTGGCATTTTTGAAACTACCTTTTTTCATGTATTTCAAATCCATGATTTCCTGGACTACATTGAACACAAACCTGCTTCTGTTTACTTTAAACTGTCTGTTTGTGTGTGAGTTTTTGTACATGCGTGTGTGTGTGTGTGTGTGTGTTTTAAAAGAGTGAGAGTAAAGGAGAGAGATTATGTTGTGGTGTGTCTATGAAAAGAGAGTTTTTTTACTGTAACAACAACAAAAGTTGACTTACTGTGTGTGTTTTAAAAGGGTGAAACATGACTTACTGTGTGTGTGTTTTAAAAGAGTGAGAGAAAAGGAGAGAAATTATATTGTGGTGTGTCTATGAAGAGTGACCGGTCCATGGATTACCTTGCCAATATCAGCAGGGCACCAGCATAGTGAGATTTCAACAAAAGTTGATCATGCTTGGCTAACAATTTTAGTGTTCTTTTTTTTAAGAATGCTAGATTTGGGTCTGTGTGTGTGTGTGTGTGTGTGTGTGTGTGTATGTGTGTGTGCTTGTGTTTGTCAGTCTTTGTGGCCGCACATGCATGTTTATCTGTGTGTGTGTGTGTGTGTGTGTGTGTGTGTGTTTTAAAAGGGTGAGAGAAAAGAAGAAAGATTATGTTGTGGTGTGTCCATGAAGTGACTGTAGTTTTGTTGTTGTCTACCCAGATCACAGACACACAGACCAGTGTCTCCAGTGCCCAGTGGTGTGTCTATGAAGAGTGACTCGTCCATGGATCTCCCTGCCCATTTCAGCAGGGGACCAGCAAAGTGAGATTTCAGTTTTTTTTTGTTTTTTTTTTAAATAGTAGGTGTGTGTGTGTGTGTGTGTGTGTGTGTGTGTGTTTATTTATTTATTTGTTTGTTTGTTTGTTTTTTATTTTCTGTTACAACAGTTAGATCCGGTCAAACAATTTATCAGTTTCTGATTGGGCTAGACACATTCTACGCGTCACTAGCTGTGGGTATATGCCACAATATCACGTGGGTTTTTTGCAGTTAATAATCACTCCGTTAATAATCAGTTAATAATCATTGATTCAAAGTGAGAGAGCAGTGATTGTCATGACATCACATTTGCCAGTTCTCTCCAGCCTCTCTCAGCCCTCAGCTTCGAGCCTGTGGCCGAATCACTCATGAGGATATCTACAGACAACCTCACCTCCACTCCTGTTATTCTGTTTAATTTTTCATTTTATTTCATTTCCATTGAGTTGACTGATGTAAACATTCAGTTCATTCAAATTGAGAGAACAGAGATTTTCATGACATCACATTTGACAGTTCTCTCCAGAGAAAACATCTTAATGGAGTAATGTGAATATGGCATTAATGGAACTGTTGTATAAAAGCAATATAACACTCATGCCTGCACCCGAACCACACCTGTGAGGACATCCACTAACAACCTCACTCCCACTCGTGTTACATTGCTTAATGATACTTACCCAGTGGCATGTCTATAAAGAGTGACTGGTCCATGGATCACCCTGATCATTTCAGCAGGGCACCAGCACAGTCTGATCCAGTTATTTGTTTGTTTGTTTTTTAAGTCCATACACAAAATTTGATTTGTGTGTGTGTGTTTGCATTCACACACTTGCACAAACACACACACACAGTTTCAAATGTATATGATAAGAAGGTAGAGGTGTGGAGGAAGCATGTTTACATTTGCCTCCTGAATCACCATTGCAAAGGTGTCAAAAATGATTCAGCCCAGATAATTATGTAATTGTCTCCAGTGTCCAGCTGTGGGCCTGTGGAGGGAGATCTTAATTTTCTCAAACTCTTCGGTTCGACACAGGCAGTCTGATCCAACTGTAATGATGCAAGCACTGAAGTGACTGAACTGTCATTTTTACTGTAAATGTTACAAATCAGTGGAGGCTCGACACAAACAGGCAGCAAGGAGGCAGAAACTGTGATGCGTGCAATTTATTCTTTACCACCAAGAGTTTTGATGCACCCCAATACAAACATAGTGAAAGAATGCCAAAACAAAGTAAACAGAAATAACAGAAGGTAGAAAAGGGTGTAAATAGAAAGAAATCCTCAAAGGAATTCATATATCTGAGAGTAATTCGACCAAGGAGAGCACAGGCAGAGTTTCCTTCTCGCCTACAACCACAACTGCAACCCCAACCCATTTACCTGAACTCCCCATTAATTGCGTTCAAAATATAATCAAAAATAATTTTCTAATACATTAAATCATACTGGTAAAGATGTTTGTTATTTCAGGCCTTCCACATTTTCTTCATAAATAGTTTGAAAGCTTTGCATATGTCATTGAAGCATTGGTTTAAAAAGAATCTGTTTATTTCAAAACAAATGACTGAATGTATGAATGAAAGTGAGTGAAATGTTTGTTTTACGATGGGTGTGTACATCTCTTTGTACACACACAAACTAACCCAAACATTAAACTAACACAGCAAATGACAATAAATGACATTATGTAATAATGAAATATAACAGTATTATTGGACATGAATGGATTACAACTTATGAAAGATTATAATGGCCCCCATTATAACACGCTGAGGACTTGCCAATGTGTTTTGACAGCACAGTGTAGAAATTCAAAGACAGTTCTATTCCCCCATGATTATAGTAACACAGTAACATATTAGTGTTTGCCATCTGCACATGATATTAACTGGTGTGTATGTGTGTGTGTGTGTGTGTGTGTGTGTGTGTTCCTGGTATTAGATCTCCCTTGATAATTTGCATGTTTGGAGATTTAAAGAATAAGGATTAGTCCAGGTGTGGAGTGTGTAAGCAGCTGAATTATTATTATATTGCCTGCTTAAACATTGCGGAGCATGTGAAATTCTAACTTCTGAATACAAAACTGAAGAGAAGTGTGTGTGCGTCTGCATGTTTTTGTGTGTGTGTGTGTTTAGGAAAGGAGACAGGTATGTTGGAAAGCTCAACCTATTATTTTGTACTATCTGCTCTTCTGCACACAGACGACGGAGACACAGACCAGTGTCTCCAGTGCCCAGCTGTGTGTCTATGAAGAGTGACCAGTCCATGGATCCCCCTCTGAAGTTCAGCAGGGGACCAGCAAAGTCTGATCCAAAGTGAGATTTGTTTTAAATCCATACACAAAACTTGTGTGTGTGTGTGGGTGAGTGTGTGTGTGTGTGTGTGTGAGAGAGAGAGAGAGAGAGTGTGTGGTTTGTGTTTGTGTGTATGAGAGAGTGTGTGTGTGTGTGTGTTTTTTCATCCATACACAAAATTTGATGTGTGTGTGTTTGCATTCACACACTTGTACAAACACACACACACACACACACACACACACACACACACACACACACACACACACACACACACAGTTTCAAATGTATATGATAAGAAGGTAGAGGTGTGGAGGAAGTATGTTTACTATTACCTGTTCAAAGATGATGCAATGTGTGACATTTTGGCTTTTGTGTTTGATTGGGAAGTGTGTGTGTGCATGTGCGTGTGTGAGAGAGATGTTGGAAAGCTACTTAAAGCTTTTTTCAGTCGCAAACAAGCATTAACCTCTACTTAAAATACTTTGTAGGTCACACCCCCAAAAAAGTAATGATTTTTTTTTTTTTTTATTAAAAAAAAGTATATATAGATGCATATAGATATATACCAAAATTGAAATGTTAGTGGCTGAACATGTCTTAAATGTTTAAACATATGCAGAAACCAGGATAAGTCAAAATGAGTATGTTTATAACTATGAAAATATGTATGTTTGTGGAAATGTGAATCGCCCCATAGAAAACCATTACAATATTGGATATTGCCTACCCTATCGTTAAGTGCTTAAGGGAACTTTTTGTGGGTTGGGAGGCATTTTTAGGAACTTTTGTAATAACCAATGTCTACCAATCTATTTTTAATATTTGAAATAGCAGCCTATTGATGGCGGTTCATTTCCATATATTACCCTTTACGGTCATCTCAACTTTTTGGTTGAGCTTTTTTTTTTTTTTTTAATTATCAAGTAATCAGAATATGTCTATTTTTAAGTCCAAATGAATATATGTGTTCTACGGCCTCTTTATAACAACATGACACAAAAAAAAACTCGCTTTGAAAACATGGTAAAATTTCTTAGAAGTATGATGACTGAATTTATGAAATTCCACATCTTCCAAAATCCATGAAATCATACATACTACAGTGGTATGGTCTTAAAAAATATAGAGCTACCCTGTCAGTGTTTTTCGTGGTTATTATGTAGTACCTGAGTAGTAGCTGCATGTAGTTTAATTAAGGGTGGTTTGGTTTTGATCAGAATGTGATAGGTTAAAAGGTGTCTGCTCTATCAAACGGTTGAGCTGACCTATAAAGGGTTAACACAGCAAAACACCTTCATCACACAGTTAGTTTTCTTTTCAAAAGCACATTTTGTTAACAAAACACTAAGTCTGCATTTCAAAATGCTAAAAATCGTTTCTCTATACACGCTAACACCACAAAAACACAGACAATCAGGCTAAAAATCTAATCTTCCAAACACTAGCATGTGTTTTCTTTACACAGTGAACATGTAGTCAGTCATGCTACAATAACTTTGTCCTGGCATTTTTGAAACTACCTTTTTTCATGTATTTCAAATCCATGACTTCCTGGACTACATGGAATACAAACCCTGCTTACGTTTACTTTACAGTTTACTATAAACTGTCTGCTGTTTGTATGTGTGTTTTTGTGCATACGTGTGTGTGTGTGTGTTTTAAAAGAGTGAGAGTAAAGGAGAGAGATTATGTTGTGGTGTGTCTATGAAAAGAGAGTTTTTTTACTGTAACAACAACAAAAGTTGACTTACTGTGTGTGTTTTAAAAGGGTGAAACATGACTTACTGTGTGTGTGTTTTAAAAGAGTGAGAGAAAAGGAGAGAAATTATATTGTGGTGTGTCTATGAAGAGTGACCGGTCCATGGATTACCTTGCCAATATCAGCAGGGCACCAGCATAGTGAGATTTCAACAAAAGTTGATCATGCTTGGCTAACAATTTTAGTGTTCTTTTTTTTAAGAATGCTAGATTTGGGTCTGTGTGTGTGTGTGTGTGTGTGTGTGTGTATGTGTGTGTGCTTGTGTTTGTCAGTCTTTGTGGCCGCACATGCATGTTTATCTGTGTGTGTGTGTGTGTGTGTGTGTGTGTGTGTGTGTTTTAAAAGGGTGAGAGAAAAGAAGAAAGATTATGTTGTGGTGTGTCCATGAAGTGACTGTAGTTTTGTTGTTGTCTACCCAGATCACAGACACACAGACCAGTGTCTCCAGTGCCCAGTGGTGTGTCTATGAAGAGTGACTCGTCCATGGATCTCCCTGCCCATTTCAGCAGGGGACCAGCAAAGTGAGATTTCAGTTTTTTTTTGTTTTTTTTTTAAATAGTAGGTGTGTGTGTGTGTGTGTGTGTGTGTGTGTGTGTGTGTTTATTTATTTATTTGTTTGTTTGTTTGTTTTTTATTTTCTGTTACAACAGTTAGATCCGGTCAAACAATTTATCAGTTTCTGATTGGGCTAGACACATTCTACGCGTCACTAGCTGTGGGTATATGCCACAATATCACGTGGGTTTTTTGCAGTTAATAATCACTCCGTTAATAATCAGTTAATAATCATTGATTCAAAGTGAGAGAGCAGTGATTGTCATGACATCACATTTGCCAGTTCTCTCCAGCCTCTCTCAGCCCTCAGCTTCGAGCCTGTGGCCGAATCACTCATGAGGATATCTACAGACAACCTCACCTCCACTCCTGTTATTCTGTTTAATTTTTCATTTTATTTCATTTCCATTGAGTTGACTGATGTAAACATTCAGTTCATTCAAATTGAGAGAACAGAGATTTTCATGACATCACATTTGACAGTTCTCTCCAGAGAAAACATCTTAATGGAGTAATGTGAATATGGCATTAATGGAACTGTTGTATAAAAGCAATATAACACTCATGCCTGCACCCGAACCACACCTGTGAGGACATCCACTAACAACCTCACTCCCACTCGTGTTACATTGCTTAATGATACTTACCCAGTGGCATGTCTATAAAGAGTGACTGGTCCATGGATCACCCTGATCATTTCAGCAGGGCACCAGCACAGTCTGATCCAGTTATTTGTTTGTTTGTTTTTTAAGTCCATACACAAAATTTGATTTGTGTGTGTGTGTTTGCATTCACACACTTGCACAAACACACACACACAGTTTCAAATGTATATGATAAGAAGGTAGAGGTGTGGAGGAAGCATGTTTACATTTGCCTCCTGAATCACCATTGCAAAGGTGTCAAAAATGATTCAGCCCAGATAATTATGTAATTGTCTCCAGTGTCCAGCTGTGGGCCTGTGGAGGGAGATCTTAATTTTCTCAAACTCTTCGGTTCGACACAGGCAGTCTGATCCAACTGTAATGATGCAAGCACTGAAGTGACTGAACTGTCATTTTTACTGTAAATGTTACAAATCAGTGGAGGCTCGACACAAACAGGCAGCAAGGAGGCAGAAACTGTGATGCGTGCAATTTATTCTTTACCACCAAGAGTTTTGATGCACCCCAATACAAACATAGTGAAAGAATGCCAAAACAAAGTAAACAGAAATAACAGAAGGTAGAAAAGGGTGTAAATAGAAAGAAATCCTCAAAGGAATTCATATATCTGAGAGTAATTCGACCAAGGAGAGCACAGGCAGAGTTTCCTTCTCGCCTACAACCACAACTGCAACCCCAACCCATTTACCTGAACTCCCCATTAATTGCGTTCAAAATATAATCAAAAATAATTTTCTAATACATTAAATCATACTGGTAAAGATGTTTGTTATTTCAGGCCTTCCACATTTTCTTCATAAATAGTTTGAAAGCTTTGCATATGTCATTGAAGCATTGGTTTAAAAAGAATCTGTTTATTTCAAAACAAATGACTGAATGTATGAATGAAAGTGAGTGAAATGTTTGTTTTACGATGGGTGTGTACATCTCTTTGTACACACACAAACTAACCCAAACATTAAACTAACACAGCAAATGACAATAAATGACATTATGTAATAATGAAATATAACAGTATTATTGGACATGAATGGATTACAACTTATGAAAGATTATAATGGCCCCCATTATAACACGCTGAGGACTTGCCAATGTGTTTTGACAGCACAGTGTAGAAATTCAAAGACAGTTCTATTCCCCCATGATTATAGTAACACAGTAACATATTAGTGTTTGCCATCTGCACATGATATTAACTGGTGTGTATGTGTGTGTGTGTGTGTGTGTGTGTTCCTGGTATTAGATCTCCCTTGATAATTTGCATGTTTGGAGATTTAAAGAATAAGGATTAGTCCAGGTGTGGAGTGTGTAAGCAGCTGAATTATTATTATATTGCCTGCTTAAACATTGCGGAGCATGTGAAATTCTAACTTCTGAATACAAAACTGAAGAGAAGTGTGTGTGCGTCTGCATGTTTTTGTGTGTGTGTGTGTTTAGGAAAGGAGACAGGTATGTTGGAAAGCTCAACCTATTATTTTGTACTATCTGCTCTTCTGCACACAGACGACGGAGACACAGACCAGTGTCTCCAGTGCCCAGCTGTGTGTCTATGAAGAGTGACCAGTCCATGGATCCCCCTCTGAAGTTCAGCAGGGGACCAGCAAAGTCTGATCCAAAGTGAGATTTGTTTTAAATCCATACACAAAACTTGTGTGTGTGTGTGGGTGAGTGTGTGTGTGTGTGTGTGTGAGAGAGAGAGAGAGAGAGTGTGTGGTTTGTGTTTGTGTGTATGAGAGAGTGTGTGTGTGTGTGTGTTTTTTCATCCATACACAAAATTTGATGTGTGTGTGTTTGCATTCACACACTTGTACAAACACACACACACACACACACACACACACACACACACACACACACACACACACGCACACAGTTTCAAATGTATATGATAAGAAGGTAGAGGTGTGGAGGAAGTATGTTTACTATTACCTGTTCAAAGATGATGCAATGTGTGACATTTTGGCTTTTGTGTTTGATTGGGAAGTGTGTGTGTGCATGTGCGTGTGTGAGAGAGATGTTGGAAAGCTACTTAAAGCTTTTTTCAGTCGCAAACAAGCATTAACCTCTACTTAAAATACTTTGTAGGTCA